>VMDO01011304.1:0-67494 GCA_007922755.1 Pedetes capensis
AGTTCTCAGGACTCGTTGCCAGTTGGACTGGAATGGGATGAGGCATGCAATGAAGTTGTTGCTGCTGCAGGTATAGAGAGATGACCAAAACTTCAGCCATCACTGCTTAGCCTGAGACCTGAATACACCTTACTCATAGCCGTGCCTAACAGCAACAGAAACAACAGTTCAGCTCCAGGATGAACCAGCTCACGTTTCCTCTGCTGGTCTTGAACTTTCCTTTTGGTATGAGGTTTTCTTTGTTGGTCAATAACGGGAGCAAATAGGACACATTTAATTCCTTTATTTCTTGTATTCATTCCATAAATATGATCATAACCTATTATATGAAGGGACAGAGCATACCTAAATACTCTTCTAAAAGGAATATGAGGAGCCGGGTGCCATGGCTCATGCCTATACTCCCAACCTATCAGGAGGAAGAGGTAGGATTGTACATTCAAGGCTAGAGGCAGCTTGCACAATTTAGCAAGACTCTGTCTTAAAATGAAAAAAAATAATGAAATTGCACCTCCAGCAGTTCTCCCACTGAATTATTGAAGGTGCAGTTCAGTGGTGGAGCATTTGCCTAGCATGTGCAAAGCCCTGGGTCCAACCCCTATTAGTGAAAAAAAAAAAGCATATTCGACTTTATGTTTACCAATCATAGGATCTGGATATCATTAAAAATCATACAAAGGCAAAGCATTTGTGAACAAGGGCAGAAGGAAGTTGTCATTTTCCAAGGGTCAATTTCTTCCAAAAAACTGGGTTCTTAAATTCATGATCAGTTACCACAATCTTTAAGGTAGAAAATTTATTGGTATCAATTTACTGTTTAGCTTTTCCCTAAGACTGAAATCAGTTATCAATACTTACCCTTCATGCCTTTACAGAGTACTAATACTCCTGTAATACTAGTAATCCTTGAGGAATAATAATTTTTGTTTCTTCCCCAAAGGGCTAAAATATCACATAGAAAAAGCAAAATGCAAGCATAATTATGAACCTAATTCATGAGTTTTTTTTCCTGCTACATGGTATTTGTATCAGAGGCAGAAATAAGAGCTAAATTTGAAAATTCACTAGCTAAAAGCCAATGGTTTAATGTGGCAAAACTCCTGCCCCCAAAAACAAGTAATTAAAGGAGCTCTTAAAATAGCAGCCATAAAATTGACGTTCCATGGAAGGTCCTGTGTTCATTACTGTTCTTTTTAGGAAGGGTCTTCCCTGGGCACACTGTTCTGAGAACTGGAATCTGCTGTCATAATGAGAACATCACCTAAAACACATCCCCTAAGAATCTACTTCTGTAGAAAAGGTTCCAATGTATGCAGGAAAATTGCATCATGTTAGGTAAAAGTATGAACTAGTTATCTTTATTTGGAGATTAAGTGTGGTTTAAGGATACATGTGTGGGTGCTAAATTGACAAAGGTGAATTTGCGATAGCTGGTTTTATATGCCTATTTGTCTAGGCCATACTAACCAGTCAAATATTCTTCTAGGTTTTTCTATGAAAAATGATTAATCAAACACATTTTTCAATTTCGGTTACAGTGTATTTATTTCTAGTGCTTTTTAAAAACCCTTTTTATGCAATCCTCATCAAAATCCCAATGAGATTCTTCACAGAAATAGAGAAAAAGAATCCTAAAATCCATACAAAAGCACAAAAGACCCCATCAATCCTGAGCAGAAAGAATAAGTCAGGGGGCATCACAATTCCTGAGTTCAAATTATACTATAGAGCTATAGTAACAAAACTTGCGTGGTACTGGCACAAAAACAGACATGTAGATCAATGGAAGAGAATAGAGGAATCAGAAATAAACCCCTGTGACTATAGCCACCTGATATTTGGCAAGGTATCAAAATATTAGTTAGAGAAAAGATACCCTTTTCAACAAATGGTGCTGGGAGAACTTGATATTCTCATGCAGAATACTGAAATTAAGTCCCTCTCCTCACACACTGTACAAAAATCAGTTCAAGATGGATCAAAGATCTTAATGTAAAACTTGAAACTTTGAAATTACTAAAGGAAAACAGAGGGAAAACACTTCAAGACATAGGCATAGGCCAGGACTTTATGAATAGGACCCCAAAAGCACAGAAAACCATAGCAAGAATTGACAAATGAGATTGCATAAAATTAAAAACCTTTTGCACAACAAAGGACACAATTATCAGAGTGAAGAGATAACTTATAGAATGGGAGGAAATCTTGGCCAGCTATACATCAGACAGGGGATTCATATCTAGAATATATAAAAAGTTCAAAAAATTAAGCACCCCAAGAGTGAAATATCCAATCCAAACATGGGTAAAAGAACTGAACATAGACTTCTCAAAAGAAGAAATACAAATCGCCAACAATCATATGAAAAAGTGTTCAACATCCTTAGTCATCAGAGAATGAAAATCAAAACTACACAGAGCTACCATCTCATCCCAATCAGAATGGCTACCATCAACAAAACAAACAAAAATGCTGGCAAGGATGTTGGAAGAAAGAAATGCTTGTATATTGCTGGTAGGCATGCAGGTTGGTGCAGCCACTATGGAAATCAGTATGGAGTTTCCTCAAAAAACTAAAAATAGGAGTACATATGACTCATTTATACCACTCCTGGGTATATATCTGAAGGAGTATAAATCAATATACCACAGAGATACCTAATTATCCATGTTTATTGCAGCATTATTCACAATAACCAAGATACGGAATCAACCTAGGTGTCCACCAACAGATGAGTAGATAAGGAAATTGTGACATATATACACCATGGAGTTTTATTCAGCCATAAAGAAGGATAATATTATGGCATTTTCTGGAAAATGAATAGAACTAGAGATCATCACTTGATGTGAAATAAGCTAGACTCAGAGAGATAAAGATTGTGTGTTTTCTCTCATATGTAGATGTTAAGCTTCAATATATATTCACTATTAAATATGGGTCATGAAAAAAGTAAAAATAAAAATTCTTTTCAGAATTTTCATCTCTCTGCTTTTTCCCCCTTTATTAGTGAATGATGATGGGGCACAGAGTAATACAGCAATGACTTTTTCCATTTTTCATCTTCTATTTCACTTCTAGCAACACTTGCATCTACCCTCAAAGTTTATGGAGCTTTATGGCTAATTTGTAGTTAAACTCTGATATTTATTTGGATTATCTTCCCCTATTTTCCAACATACTCATGAAGTTGTGCTGTTTACAATGAGATTGACCTCTCCCCTTTCTTTCCGTCTCATTGACCCTCCTCCCCATCCTATCTTCTCCAATCTTTGCTTCCCTCTGCTAGCTCTCTCCTTCCTTCTTTCCACTCCTTAAATTGTCCCTTCTACTCTAAGTCTAATTGTGCATTTTTTTATATTTCAATTTATATAGAGAATTTTTTCCTTCCTTTAAGTATGATTCAGTACCAACATATATGTGAAAACATATGGTATTTCCCTTTTAGGGCTTGTGTTCATTTGCTTAAGATGATGTTCTCCAATTCCATCCATTTTGCTGCATATGACATTATTTCATTTTTAAATTCCTGAGTGGCATTCCACTGTGTATATCCACCATAATTTTTTTTTTTACCCATTCTTCTGTTGATGGGCACCTTAGTTGATTCCATATCCTTGCTATTTTGAAAAGTACTGCATTGAGTCCATACTCATGGAGGTGTCCATACTCATGCAGGTGTCTCTGTGGTATGACGACTCATCTCTGTTTGGGTATATTTGCAGTAGTGATATAATTGGGTCATATGGCAGTTCTGTTTTTAGTTTTCCATCTCTCTACCTTTATAACCCACCTGTTCTTGCATGTTGTTTGCTTTTTTCTATTACAGCCCTAAACATATTAATCATAATTATTTAGAATTCCAGGTCTGATAATACCAACATCTATGTCATGAGTCTCATTCCGATGTTTACTTTGTCTCATGCTTTTTCTTTTCTTTTAGCATAATTTTATTTTCTTTTAGCATAATTTTGCTGCTGTTGGTGATAGAAGTGAGGCAAATGGGTCTTCAGGGCTAAGTTTTATGTTAATTTGGCCAGAAGTTGGACTGTGTTTACTGCTTGCTGTAGCTGTAGGTACCAGAGGCTTCAATTCCTCTAGTGTCTTTTTTTAGTTTCCTCTGTTATCTTTTATTTCTCTAATATTTTCTTCTTAAATAGAATCTGCATCTTGAGGCTCTTTCAGGGGAACCCACTGTTATTTTACTGGAGACTTGTTGGTGTGGTGGTAAATTATGGGAGAGAGGAAGCATTCCATAACCGTATGATTGAATTTCAGTCTGTTGTGGCCATGTGCTTCCATGACCTCCTTAAATGATTCTTGGCTTGCCTCCCATCCCTACAGCTCCTTTAAGTGAGATGAAAGTTAGGGGGAGCTGGAGTAGGAGAAAATGCCTTTCCTGTAGGTGGGAAAATGCTCTGGTAAATCTTTCCCCTGGAGAGAAGGTCTTTGTAAAAGAGAACACTGTGGGCACATTTCATAATGGTTATTCTCTATTTGCTGTAGGCACCAGTTGATCTTTAGCTTGTCACAACACATGCCTAATGGGGTTTCTAAAGGTAAAATGCACAAAAATGAGAGGTCCACCCAAGACTTGCAGACCCCAGGGTTTTTTTTACTCTCAAGCTCGTGCATAGTCAGCCTCTAAAGTTTCACCAAAATTACCACTGAAGAGTTCCTACTGGTTTACTGTCCCAGTAGCTTCTGCTTCAGGTGAGCAGGTCTGATCCATATCTCTGGATAAGACTGGCCCTTCAAGTTTTAGGGTAGTCACTTGCCCTGTCACCTTTATTCTCTGACGGGTCCAAGGAAAGTCAAGGATATTTGGTCTTTTCAGTATTTTCTTCTCATAAGGATGGAGTGATGATTTCCAGGCTTTTCATATGTTCAGCTTCAGGCTGGAAGTCCAGGTATCTTTTACAGCTTCTGGCCCTGTGCTAAACAGATGTTGCACACTATGTCTTGGCTTGTGTTTCCACCAGTGCTACCTGGACCCTTTCCCCATAATTTCCCACAGCTGTACTGGACACTTGTCCTGCCAAGGGAGGAGTTGGAGCTTTGGCAAGTTGTTTCTTAATGGCTTCCAATTCCTGAATACAAAGTCCTGAGTACTTGGAGCGAGTGATGGGTGAGAGCTAACACTGGGCAGAGATAGTCTGACTTGATGTTTTGTGTAGAAATACGTATTTGCATTCTAGTTTAAAAACAGCTTCTGCTGGGCTGATTCCTCAGAGTTCTCAGGAGGGGCCAATTTGTCATCTCAAGTGCATAAAAGTCTTCCCTGTTGCCTTGCTTTGTGGGATATAAAGACTAGCTCTAAAATCTTGTGATTTTGCTCTTTGCTCAACACTAATTCCTTTTTTCCCTCTCTTCATTTTTTCCTTCCCCCTTTCCTTCCATCTCTTCTTCTTTTACATTTTTTGAAGTATTAGCATTTAGTATTTTTGTGTTAAACATTTACTCATTAATGTTAGCTTTTAGAAGAATAAGACAATTAGCTTAAAGACCACTGCCTGGTGAGATTTTTCAGTATTGATTGAAATGCAAATTAATACAAGCAATTACCAGGTACTATACATAGTTTAAAATGGAAGTCTTTAAATGACATTTTCCTGGCAATCTTTGTATATATCAAAGATTGGGACTTCTCTTTATCTAGTAAATGAAATCTACATCCAAAGCCCAATATTAGGCTGCTATCACATAATCATTCTTAATTTTAGCATCTGAAACAAAGATGACCTTATTAAACAAATTACCTAATGAATTACTTCCTTTGAGGAATATATGTTTGAAAAGAAGACAATTTAGGTGTTGGAGGTGGGTTCTCATGGCCACAGAGGATCCAGAGTCATAATGACATTCTGTCGTTGTTGTTGTTAGGTGCTGTCGAGTTGTATCTGACTCATAGCGACCCTCATAGGGTTTTCAATGGCAGATTGTTTTGGGATTGCCTCTGGAGTGGGTTGCCACATCCTTCGCCCATTTTTGTGGTGCTGGGAATCGAACTCAGGACCTCAGAGACCGCAGAGCGGCGCTCTACCAACTGAGCTAAATCCCAGCCACTAATGACATTCTAGGGAGGCAGATTTCTTCCTAGGTCTGAATGAAGGGAACTAACATTTATTGAAAATATCTGTCCCTCTCCCTCCCCCCACTGCCTTCTCCTTCTCTTTCCCTCTCCACCTCAGTGTGTGTGAATGGAACACTTTGTTCAGTCCTATATTCTACAAGTATTTGCTGAGTACTGTCATGTTTGGGCCAGTAATTTTGTTGTGAGGGATTTAATGGGAATGGGACAGACATGATCTCTTCTCTCATGGATCTTATACTTTGGTTGGAAAAGTTGACTATGAACAAGAAAAACCATAAATAAAGAAATAAAATTAATTCAGAGTGATAAGTTTCCAAGTATAGGATGGAATATAGGTGGGTGGATAAGAAGAGAGTAGATATTAGGTAGGATGGAACAAACATCATCTTTTGGACTCAGCACATTTGCACCGAGAGATTAAAGACAGCCACCACTCATTACCTTGTCTAATTTTCATAAACCTGAGATTAAGGTAACTTTAGCACAGCAGGTACAAGCAAAGAAATTAATTACCTTACTAGGCTATGCAATTTCTAAAAGACTACATAGGCTTTCCTTCCTATTCCATTTGCCTCCAAAGCTGCTCATTGTCCACCACATTCTGCAGGTCCTTGTTTGCCAGCTGCCTCAGGCTTGGGAGGAAGCAGCATTCCTTGTTTACTTAATGCCACACTTTTGACCTTTATGAGGCAGCCAGTTCTCAAAGAAAAATAATGCTGAGTCATCAATTTTTCTCAGAAAGACATTAAACATAAAAGAGACAGCCATTTAACTTTTAATATTTCTCCATAAAAGACGTTTTAATTCTGAAAAAAGTGAAAAGGATATTTTCTTAAAAGACATGGCTTCAAACTGAATAAAATTAGCTTTATGAAACATCCAGATTATTTAGTCCCTATTTTACTTACATCCCAGAGAACCACTAAAGTCACAGCATAAATGGACTTATTTGAAAAATGGTGAATTCAAAAGTCTTTTAAGGCTATGTCTGACTTTGGGAATCTTAGGTTAGTGCTAACCCCCTACTGTTGCATGCAGGAGTCATGCAGGCAGTGGTTATGGGGTGATGATATGGACTTTCTGCGGGTCAGCTCAGCCCAGGAAAAGGCAGTTCATCTTGATTTATATATTTTCATTGCTAGTCTTTTCTGTTGAAATGGTTGCCTGTTTAGGGAACAGAAGTGATGCATTCTCTGTTCATTAGAAAGTTCAAATATAACTTGAAGCTCCTTACAAAATAATTTACAAACTTTTTCTATAGGCAATTACTCACACTGTTTTGACTAAAAGATTAGATTACTCACTTTTCCTTGTAATTACAGTGTTAGAAACAACCACTTTGACTTCTATAAATAGGAGTACATGTGTCTTTGCCATGAATATTCCGGGTTGACAATTTATGATACTGTATTTTTCTTTCTAAGTTTGGAATGTAAGGAAAACTAGGAAATGTATAAGTACTACTTAAAATCATTTGAAAATATAATGATAATTATGGAGAAAATAACTTTATACAACAGCAACAATTGCATCCACAAGGCCATCTCTATGGAGTTTTAAGCTCCTTAATTTTGTCCATTGTGCCAGAGTCCATTGTCTCAATAATCTTGTTTCTCAGTGCAGGTCTTATGTTGGGTTAAAACCTCAAGCATCAATTGAAATTTTAGTTTAGTACATAAGTTAAAGAAAGTAGCAAAGATACAGCCATTTGAGTGTCTGGCTTTTTTTTTTTTTTTTTAGTCAATATAATTATTACAACCTTCACAATGTTCTATCTCCCTCTCTCGGGCTTAATACCATGAGCTAAAAGCAATTGATTTCACAGAGCAATCAAAGGGATGAAGAGAATCACAAACTATGAAAAAATGTACCAGACAGAGGAATGCATTCTACAATATTAATAAAGTCCTAGAATGCTTAGAAGTAGTTTGAAACCTTTCTTCTGATTGATGTTAAATACATACATATTTTTAACATTGGAAGAAAATAAGGATGGAAGAAGAAATGACAAGAAACTTAAAGAAGCTAAATCTCCAATAATTGTACCAGGATAAGGACTGTTGATGTTCTGATGAATGCTTTCCAGTCCTTAAATATGTATAATGAGTATAATATGTGTATACAATTTTCTGTCCTTTCATTAAATAATCTGAGGCATTATCTGTGACAACAAATATATTTCAAACACATGATTTTACATGACAGCTTTATAATATTTTATCATATAGAAATGCCAAATGGTTTGTAATTAGTTCCCCACTATTAGGCATTAAAATTGCCTCATATTCTTTTTAAAAATAGTGCTGTGATGAACATGTTCCATTTTGAATTTGTGTATGCAACTTTTTAATATCCCTTAGACTAGACTTCTGTAATTAGAATTGCTATTTTAAGGAACATGAACCTTGCTAATAATTATTACATCAAAGGTGTAAAAATAATTCACAACTGTGCTCTAATAATTCATAGTATAGGTGGTATCCTTGGAAAAATGAATTTGGTGACTTGACAGATGAGAATATTGCATTACCACATTAATTTGAATTTCTTTTTCTCTTTTTTGGTGAGATTCATTTTTGCATTCATTCATCAAAGTGCTGCATGGAATATGTTGGTAGTACTGGCTTCACAGATGTGGGACCTAGCAGTTGCTTGGGGCTCCATATTTAGAAATGACTTGTATTTGGTTCAGTGCTCAGGATAGTGTGTGTGTATGTAACCAGAAAATAGGCATAGACTATGTGTCTCTGCTCCTAGACACTCCATTTGCATATGGTGTTTTGATGCTCCATGAAGACAGAGTTCCAGTGGACCCCAATATGGAGGGGTTCAGTGATAGGCAAAGCAAGTACATCCACATCTGAGGAAGTGGGGGTGCGAGCACCCATAAGTGTCCATGCTTTTGGTTTGCATCAAAACTTACTTGAATGGCGGGCGCGGTGGCACACGCCTGTAATCCCAGTGGCTGGGGAGGTGGAGGCAGGAGGATCACAAGTTCAAGACCAGAGGTAGTCTGTGTGATTTAGCGAGATCCAGTCTCAAAAAAGTAAAAAAAAATGGGCTGAGAGTGCAGCTCAGTGGTACAGCACTTGCAGAGCATGCAGGCGCGAGGCCCTGGGTTCAACCCCCAGAACCGCAAAAACAAAACAAAACAAAACAAAACAAAACAGAAAAAAACAAAAAACCTTACTTGAATGCTCAGAGAAAGCAATAACTTTTTAAGAAATACAAATGACCAAGAAACAAATGGCCAAGGAATATGTTAAAGAATATGAACCCTGCTAAGAATCATTACATCAAAAGTATAAAAGTAATCCACCATTGTACTCTAATAATTCATATTATAGGTATTGTCATTAGAAAAATGAGTTTGATAACTTGATAGATAAAAATATCTCATCATATTAATTTGAATTTCTTTTTCCATTTTTGTGGTGAGATTCATTCATTAAAATGCTCCACAGAGTTACTTGAGGCTCCATACTCAGTAGGGAAGAGTCATCCACTATAATCCCAGCTGGTGTTTGCAAGGGAGAGATGTGAATTAAATCAGACTATGATAGGGACCCCTGTGTCCTTCACACCTTTGAAGGCATTGCTAATATCTGCCATTCTACCCAGGGAACAGCATATGTGTGGTTACTATTTCAGTTGAAAGCAGAAAACAGCAATTTTAGGGGCTTCTCCTTCACATTCATTCATTCATTAATATAGTATTTCCACTTATAGACAAAGGAACTTCTATTAGGGTAGTACAAATGTCTGAGAATGCCCAGTTCAATTATGCATTTGGAAACTGGGAAAATACTACCAGATATATCTTTAGATATAGCCAACTCACTGTTGAATATCCTTGGGAAGACCCCTCCATTTATTACTCAACTCCCATATACCCCCACTCTATTGTAGTTGTTGTTAGGTGCTGTGGAGTCAGTGTCCGACTCATAGCAACCCTATGTACAATAGGCAAAACATTAGTGTCGGTATTTCTCTGCTATTCATAGGGTTTTCAACGATGGATTGATTTTTGGGAGTGGGTTGGCAGGTCCTTCCCCCAAGTCTACAGTATCTAGTGTTCCCAGGCAGTCTCCCATCTAAGTACTAACCAGGTCTGACCTTGCTTAGCTTCTGAGATCTGACAGGATCTCACACCACAGTGCTACAGCTGCAGGACCCACCCTATTAGGGGACCATAATGGAGCTTTGAACCCCAATATATTAGTGTCTGGCTTCATTGCTGAGCTGATTCTATCATCAAAAAATATCTTGAGATGTGTTCTTTCTCTTTCAAGTTTCTGAAAAATTTGTGTAGAATCTACATTATTTTTTCTTCAAGTCTTAGGTAGAATTTACCAGGGAAGCCACTAGTGAATGATACCTTTTTAACAAGAAATTTAATTTTTAAAAACCGAGATGGGGTTATTCATGTGATATGTAAGATATGGATGTCCCTTTTCTTCAGGGGATGGTCAATCAAGTAACTAGCCATATTTTCCTTTGGTGGAAAGATTAGAGGACTCACTACTTGGTATATTTGCTGTGTTATTGAAAGGCCCTTCCTCAGGGGCAATATATTACCTTTCAATAGATGGGTTCTATCAGAGAAATGGTCCAGGTCTGGAAATAAGACAAGGTATGGTGAATTTTCTTGTAAAGCTGACATTACCCTGCAGCTTATGCTTTCTTGGTATCTTTTGATTATTTATATTATGCAATACCTATGCTGGATATCCAACTATCTTGTCTCTAGGAATATATGTGCCTATGAGTTATATTCATAGATTCCTTTGAGTCAGCCCCACCAAGGCTTCCATTCCAACTAAATGCCCATTTTGATAACTACGTATTTCTTGCCAATGAGGGTTAAGTGCTGCCTTTTGGATTTAATTTGGGTTCCTGTCATCCCTATGACTACTAGTGAGCCCAGTTATGTAATAGTCTAGAGAATGGCTGCTTTTGAGATTCCTAAAGATGCTGGTGACCCCTCACCTGAGCATTCCACATTACAGTGGCAAGGGAGTGTTATCGGGACAGTTCTCTAGGAACACAATCAGGTGTTTTTTATGTCTTCTATGATAGATCCATTCAATCATACCCACTTTTTGAGCCTGTTGATTTCTTCCTATACAGTCTGTCAGTATGACCCTGGCATATGTTTAATGTGAGTCATCACTTTTTTCAAGTTTTTAAGATCTAGCCCATCAGCATATTCAAACCAACTTGAATCCTCTTGCATGATATTAAATGCTGAATCAGGAGGAATCCCACTCCCGTGGTTGACAATTTCTCCCTATCCAGTTTTATACCCTGCCTCTTCAGTAGGTCTAACCTTGGTACCAATTGTCTGTGGTAAGGTTCTTAGAAGCATGACATTCTTGTGCAAGTTATTACAAAGGGAATGTTCTCTACAGAAACTTATAAAATGAGGGAAGCAGAAGAGAGCAGGAGAAGAAACTAAGCAAAGATGTGTTTCAGAAGTTTAAACTTAACCTGATGCAGTAGGTTCTGGAGTATAAATTTTGCTGTGCAAGTTTTCCTTTCTAAAGGCAAAGGGGCTAGGTGTTATGTCCCTATGTCAACCAGCCATCCCAACCTTTGGAATGGGTGGGGGAGTGTGACTTCCCCAAAACATCTTTAGACAAGGAGACTCTCATTAGCTAAGGGTAATTCTGCTGAGAAGGGTGTAGATGTGTGCCATTAGCAGCCCAAATCCACAGCAGCTGCAGATGAGTACACTAACCCAATAAAGGGGATCCAGGTGGTATACTGAAGACAAAGTGGGTTTTGTGGCTATTCTCTGTAAGCCTGAAAAGAATCTGTGTTCTCTATTGCAGGGACAGCTGCAATTTAGCCAATTGGGATCTGAGAATACGAGTTTTACAAGGAATATCTTTTAATATGTTCTACTTTGGTTTGGGGCTGGGATTTAGCTCAGTGGGTAGAGCGCTGCGCTGCAGTCTCTGAGGTCCCAAGTTCAATTCCCAGCACTGCAAAAATGGGAGAAGGGCCTGGCAATCCACTCCCAAGGCAATCCCGAAGCACTTAGCCATTGAAAACCCTATGAAGGTCGCTATGAGTCGGATACCGACTGGACGGCACCTAACAACAACAACAACACTTTGGTTTGCAAAGCAACTCATTAGAAGTATAAGAACCAAAACGGATGTTACTTGCTTTGCATACAGCTGAAACATATGAGGGGAGAACCACAATGTAGGACTGGTATTAATGATAATTTTATACATCATAAGAGTGCACTGATTCAAAGATGTCTTTTGTCTTAGGTTTCAGGATGAGATGTTGAATTGTACAAACATTGAATAGTATACACATGCTATTGCTGAAGATGGTCTGAGGGTAAAACATATTAACTCTAAAAAAGCCCAAGGGAAGCATATAAATAATCATATTGGAGTAATCATTGTAGAGAAAATGACTTGGTTACTTTTGATGATGTAAATGATGTTAACTATTGAAATAATTATGCCTGTTTTAATGTGACTTTTTTAAAACAAAAATGGGTGTCAAATTGAGTGCTCAAGAAGAAATTCAATTTTTTTCATCTTTGAAATCAATGGCAATTATACTATTGACTTTAAAAATCAGAAAAAGAATTATCTTCAATTAGATGAAGAATGATAATGCATCAATTAGATAAAATTTGCTATTTGTGCTGTATTCAGAACTTTTATGTCTTTGTCTAATTTCGGTTTTTACTTGCTCTGATTTTAGATGTGTTAAAATTTCCCAATAAACCTGTTAATTATTCTATTTTTTCCTGTACTTTTGCTTTATATAATCTGAGGATGCTTTTAAATATATATTTTTATATTTAATTAACATATAGTAGTTGAACATGAGGGGTATAATGTTAATATTTCAATACTTGTTGTTTTAGTTATTTTTCTTGTCTCTGTGGAAAAACATCTGACAGACCAAGCTAAAGAGGAGGGATAGTTTTATTTTGGTTCACGGTTTAAAGGATCTTAATCCATAATGGCTAGGATGCATGGTGGAGTAACTGGCATCAGAACATGAAGTGGAAGATCACATGGTAAAAAGGAACCATAGTGAGAGCTATCAGAACCGAAGGTCCTGGTGAAGCCTTCAAAGGGCGGCCCTGAGTGACTGACTTTGGTCAGCTAGGTCCCACCTCCTAAGGTTCCATAGTCATGACCTGGCCCCAAAGCATTTAAACCCAGGACTTCCGGGGGACATTTTAGGTTCAAATCATAACACATGTATACTATACATAATGATGAGAGTAATTGGCATATCTCTCATCTCAGATATTTGTTATTTTTATATTGGCAACACTGAAAATCTCCTTTACTAGCTATTTTGAAATATTCAATTAATTCTAGTCAACTCTAGTTATCCTACTGTGCTACAGAACATTAGAAGTTATTCTCTTTATCCCTCCTTTCTTCATCTATATCCTATATATAGGAAATATCCCCTATATCCTTCCTAGGTTCTGGTAAGCACTATTCTATTCCCTACTTCTTTGAGATCAACTTTTTTGGTTCCATATATTAACAAGAACATGGATACATATGTTAGTGATGATTATATTTTCTTAACTGGTTGATCTTTTTGTAAGTATTTAACTTGGCTATGTCATAAGATTTGCTTTGAATTTCATTTGTCATATTTTAAGTTTGAGTATTCTTTTTAAAATTTTATTTTTGCCTGGTACATAACTTTCATTCTTATTTTATTTGTTATATTTACATATATTATGTTCCTAGCATTTAAAAATATTAGTGTTAAGTTTCTTATGGTTTAATTGGAGGATTTAACCCCCTAAATGTGTAATTGCTGATCTTTATTATAAGAAGATTAATTCATATTTCTTTGTATGCAATGTTAATTTATTATCCTTGATGTGCCATATTCTATTGTATGAATATGTCAATTTTATCTATTCTTTTGTAGATCGACATCTGGATTGTTTCCAATTTTTACTTAATACAAATAAGATTTCTTTGAACACTATGCACAATACACATATATGTTTGGCATTTCCATTTTTTTCTAGGGCATATTATACATAAGAGAGTTTGCTGAATTATATGATAGAATATCTGGCTTTCCTAGATAATACAAAACTTTTTTCTAAAGTGGTTGAATATATTTACATTCCTTAGCTCAGTGTTTGAGAGTTTACTTTCCCTACATCCTCAACAACACTTTACATTGTCAAAATTTTGAAGCTTCATTTTCTAATTTGAATGTATAGTGGTATTTCATTCTTATAGACCATTGGTATAAAATATGCTTGTTAGTCCTTTGGATTTCTTTTTTCCGTGAAATATCTTTCTAAGTCTTTTGCCTAAATCTACTGCTTATTATTTAAGTAACTTTAAGCAAGCTATGACTTAATTTTCTCATCTTTAAAATGTTGTTAGGTGCCTTCGGGTTGGGTCCGACTCAGAGAGACCCTCATACAGTTTTCAACGGCTCATTGTTTTGGGATTGCCTTGGGAGTGGATTGCCATGTCCTTCTCCCGTTTTTGTGGTGCTGTTGTTGTTGATGTTGTTAGATGCAGTCAAATAGACTTAATAAAACTCACTTTGACATCTTAGTGTAGTGGCATCAACTTACCACTGGTATATCTGTCCAAGATTGGAAACCACCTTTACCTAAAACAATTTTCCTATATGGTTCCAAGTTACTATGTGTCAAAAGAGGAGCTTACATGAGGTTTGGAAGGTGAAAATGAAGCAGAGCTGTCTTGGAAGCTTGAGGGAGACACAGACACAGAGGCATTTGCTGGGCCTCAGGATGTTATCATGTCTTCTCACTTTGCACCCAGCTCACTTTCCTGAGTGCTGGCTCTGATGACCATCAATGTACCTATCTCCCTTCCTTCCCCAATCAGGCACTTAGCTCCAGTCCCACGTTGCTCGGAGGAGGCAACTTTTCACAGTAGAAATTTTCATAGATGATAAGTCCATAGAATCTGAATGATTGCTGAATTTCCCTGAAGTTCCCATCTGTCCACTTCAGCTGACACTGTAGGCTGACATGGTGAATGATTCTTTTCTCAGTTCCTCTTATTTTCCCCCTTAAACCTTCATTTGACCAACTCTTATCATATTTGTATAAACTTAATTCCTATATAAAACCCCTTGTTTGTGTAATACCCATAGTAGCTCTGATAACTCTGATTGATACATAAAAATATTCTTTAAAAACTCTGAATTCCTATTCAGATGTAATTATTGGGCTAAGCTAATTAATGCATTCCTGTGCCTCTGACATAGAATAACAGATTAGGTAACATTTAAAATGATAAATAAAGCAAGACAGCACAAGCTGTTATGGGCAGCATATCTCATGAAATCATTTTATTCTGTCATTTATCTGACTAGTGCATTTGTTTATCACATGGATACCAAATATTCCATCTAGCCTTACTTTTTAACTGGATTGCTTGTAAGAAGAGGTTGTAAAATAGACCTTAGAGACTTATAAAATCTCTGAAACACATGCTATGCATCCTTAATTAAGATTTAAAATATAGGGCTGGAGGTATAGCTCAGTGGTAGAGAACTTGAATAGCATGTGCAAGGCTCTGGGTTGCATTCCCAGTACTGAAAAAAAAATAATGAAGTGTTAGAATAGTCCAATATTCAGATATGCAAATCAAGAACAGCTGAAAAGATACAGGCAAAAGGTAAAAATGAATTTTAAAAGTATGGAGTAATCCTCTACTGCAAATTGCCCATTTCTGGCTGCCTCTATGATATATTAAGGCTGAGTCTGACATCAGGTCATTTTCAGTTTACTACAGACTCAGACAGTGTTGACATTATTTGTGATAATTTTCCTAAGACCACTAAATAACATAGCTTTATAAAGATAATAATCTGGTTAGTAGAGCAATAATTTTTGAGTTGAATAGTGGATTTCAACAACTACCTTCATTAGTTAATGGCCAGGACTACAGTAATAGTACTATTCAGCCATTTAAGATTTCACAACTGATTCTTCTTCACTGATCATGAGGTCCCTCAGGGAAGCATAGAGAAGACTTTGTGAGAATTATGATAATCAGAAGATTGTTGGTATAATAGTGGGGGAAGGTGCTAAGTGCAGCAATATTATTCTTCTAAATAAAAATAAGTTATTAAAAATCCTTTGGTATAATTTATGTCTTATAGTACCTTAAGTCTCTTTTTTCCTCTCATGACATATTTCTCAGTTAATTTAATAATCTCTGTAAAAGACAATTTTTCTGTGCCTCCTGGATGATTTCAGTAAGATTTCTGTCATTAAAACCTTAGAGTAATATAGGAGAATAAAGACTTACACAATTATAACAACTTATAAGAGGAGACACACAGACCGTAAGAAAGCAAATGAACAAACAAAAAAAGATTAAGAAATAAGCTTGTATGATTTTGGAGACTAACTGAATATTTTCTCTCAGCTTTATTGAGGTATAATTGACAAATAAAAATTGTATATATTCAAGATCCACAATTTGATGATTCAAAATGTGGATACATTATGATTTGAAATGTGTGTACATTTTGTAATGATTGCCACAATCAAGTTAATTAATACATCATTACCATTCAGTTACCATTTGTATGTATGGGACTATATTGTTTACTTAAGACTAATTGAATGTTGAAGAAAAGCAGTCCAAAGTGGCTTTAAACTTTCTGTTTTTCTTTATTAGAAGAAAATTATTGTCTCTCATGGACTTATACTACCCAGGGAAAGAAACTGAATTTTGATGTACAAATGAAGTGCAGTGACTTTGGGTATACTAGGATTTCTACTAGTTTTGACTCAAGGAGTAGTTTTGGAATATCTAATTTGTTACAAAAGTATATACTAAATTCAGGAGAAAAAAATAAAGAATACAGATTTGGTAACCATTCTGGAAATCAATTTTTGCATAGAATCTGCATTTAACATTTGTGCCTGAAGTGTAATAAGTAGAAAATATCTCATGGTAGAATAGATCATTTTTAATGGATAAAAATACAGATACGGATCTTTATTTTGTACTTAAATAAGTTGCTACCCTTTTGTTATGGAGAGCCAAAAAATAAATGAGTGCTCTAGTTTGTGTGATCTTAAGATCAATAAGCTGAAAAATTTTGAAGATTTGGAAACTACAATGATTGCTAGTTCTGATGATTAGAAAACACTGCCAGTAGAAAGTGGGAAAAATTAAATAAAAATAGTAAGGAAATAAAGATGACAAAGGAAACACTCAGGAGAATCAACTCAAATGTGTGGGCTCAGAAGGCATTATTGTAGCTAAAATATCAGTATTAAGGATTATTTTTGGAGAACTTGACATGATAACCTATACCTATAATCCCAGCACCCAGGAGACAGAGGCAGGAGGGACAATGCAAGTTCAAGGCCAGCCTGGGCTACATACTCAGAATTCGATCTCATAAAAAAGATTTATTTTCAGAAGTAGCCAAAGGATGTTTCATTCTATGACTCTGTCTGTGCCCTTGTGTTATGAATAGCACTGTGTCTCCTAAAAGTTGTGTTTAATTATAACTCCTACTATCAGTGAATGTGACCTTATTTAGAAATGACTCTTTGAGATGTAGTTAAGATGAGGTTATTAGGATAGGCCCTAATCCAATATGACTGGGCATCTTGTGAAAAGATAAAAGTGCTATGCGAGGCTAGAGACACACAGAGAGAATACCACAAGGGGAGATATTATAGTCATACAGGTGCAGGTCAGTTATATCAGGATTTGAAATTGGTAAAGTGCTATGCTGTACTCACTGAAGACACTGATTTGATTCCCAGCACCGCTAAAATGGGAAAAAGACTTGGCAATCCACTCCCAAGCAGACCCTAAACAATCAGCCATTGAAAACTCTGTGAGGGTTGCTGAGTTGGAGAGGACTCAATGGCCCCTAATAACAACAAACCGGAAGCTAGGAAGAGGCAAAGAAAGATTCTATTCAGAATCTCAGAGCAAGCATGACTCTGATTATACCTTGACTTTGGATTTCTCACCTCCAGAACTACAAGAGAGTAAATTCTTCTTCTTCTTTTTTAAACTATGCAGTTATGGTAATTTGTCATGGAAGTTCTAGGAAACCAACACATTGTATTTCTCTGTTTTACTCATATTACCTCTTGATTGGAAAATATTGAACATCCACTCTACATGTCACTCTGCTCCTTTATTTCTCATCTTTCAGGATTGCCCTCTTAAGAAAATATTTGGCATTTAGAAGATTAATAAGTAAGAAGAGATGGTAGCATAGCACAAGCTAGTTTTCTTGATATTTTTCTTTGTCTGTTGTATTGAAGATGCTCCCTGTAGTGTCATCTTTGACAATGCACAATACATATAGATGAATATTTTTAAAAATTTATGGGGTTTTGGCTCACAGATGTGCTAAAAGTGTCAAGGTGCTACACAGTCCTTAGATAAATGGCATGCATGATACTAGGCTTGAAAGCTTGTTTATACTAAAAGTGATAAGCTCAACACTGTGAATTATCACTAACTTGAGACCATAGTCAGAAAGTATGAAAGGCTTCTAAAGGGAATGATACAATGTAAGTAGCCCTTAAATTCTTTTTAAAAAAATTCTTATAGGTGAATTGTACTTGTAGTAGAAAGAGTAATATACAACTACTGGAAGATGAGTATGTTGGCTGGATGAATAATGATAACTATAAAAACCTTTAGCAGTTGGCAATCAGGCAATGGAGATATACAACATGTTTGGTTTAACTTTCTGCCTTACTGGTTTCCTGCAGTAACTGAATTTGTTGACTATGTGGCATGCTTCAGATAAGGCTAACAAAATAGAATGTAGAAAATGCTAATGTTGAAAGCAATTCTCCTTGACTCCCAAGGTGGCAGGCACCAGTCTTAATAAGTGATTACAAACTTTAATCATAAAATTTAGGAGTAAATTAAATGCCATGCTTTTTTTTGGTTAGTCATTTTGGTGAGTGCCATAAGGTACTCTGATTTTTAAATTTATGATAATATAGGTCAATTATTATGACTTATTAGAAGCATTTAGAACCAAGGGAATACAAAGAATATTTCTCAGGCTTCAGCAATCCAAAAGATATATGTCTTTGTAAGTTATTTTTTAAAAGCCTCTTTGATATTTACTGATATATCTGTATATTTGGTATCTCTGTATATTTGGACAATTCAATAATATACTAAGCCTATTTCCTCTTGGTAGCATTTTGATGAGTCAAATCTACTAAGTACAATTTATTAGAAACATATATCTTCTCAGACCTAAAGTTACAAAAATATACATGAAGACTTTATTACTCTAAAAGAAACAGGGACTATAAAAGCATTTCCCACATTTCTGATTTCTGAATCTATTGTATTTACTTGGAGTCAAATGCTGCTGTCACATTTTGGTAAAAGAAACAAGGTGGAATTAAATCTGTTTTCTAAGAAAAGGTAGAAGATGTCAGTCTTGAATATGGATGAAAAAAATTGAGTTCTAAAATAATAGTCAAGTTGTGGTCAATTGAGTCTATTTTAAAAAACAAACAAATTTATTTTCTGAAGATAGAAATTCTTCAATGTAGTTCTATATAAGACCCAGTGAAACTTAAAATCTAGTCATGACACATAGTGAATCAGAACAAATAAGCTAGTAATATACTGTATAGCTGTACTACCCTGGTGTCAAATCCTGTCTGATCTTGGAAGCTAAGCATGGTTGGACCTGTTCCTTAGATGGGAGATTACCTGGGAGTACTAGGTGCTGCAGGCTTGAGAGAATGACCCAGCAGCCCACTCCTGAAACAATCAGCCATCAAAAACCCTATGAATAAGAAGAAGCACTGACATAGTTCTAAGCAGGGCAGTGTTGAGGAGTATTTCATACTTTTGTACATAGGATCACTGTGAAAGTTGGGGTTTAGCACAGTTAGTAGAGTGCTTGCTATATGTGTTCTGAGGCACTAGATTTGATCCCAAGCACCACAGAAAAGGGAGAAGGACCTGGCAGCCCACCCACAAAACAATCCCCAAACCAATCAGCCATCGAAAGCCCTATGAGTAGCAAAGCAGCACTGATCTAGTGCCAGGCATGGCACGGTGTCTGAAAAGTGTTTTGTTCTGTACTCAGGGCCACTATGAGTCAGACCCAACTCAATAACACCTAACAACAACAGACACTTAAACACAGATGCCCAAAAATAGTGAAAACATTTTAAGAGATGTTATCTATGCATTACTGTTCAATGTTCAATTGAATTACTATAGTAGTGTGTGTATCTCTGCTACTCATAGGGTTTTCAATAGCTAATTGTTTTGAGAGTGGACTGCTGAGTCCTTCTCCCTAGTCTGTCTTAGTCTGGATCCTCAGATAAAACCTATCTACCATCGGTGACTCTGCTGGTATCTGAATACTGGTGGCATACCTTTCAGCAACACAGAAACACACAAACTCCTACAGTATGACAAACTGACAGATGAGTGGGGACAGCTATGTGGTCAACTGACTGGAAGAGATGCATATTTGTGTCTATTCCCAAGGCAAGGGATCCAATTGAATTGGGAAGTTATCAAATGATATCATTAATATCACATGCAAGCAAAATTTTGCTAAAGATCATTCAAAAATGACTATACCAATATATTGACATGGAACTACTGGAAGATCAAGCCAATTCAGAAGAGGGCTTGGAACAAGAGACATCGTTGCTGATGTCAGATGGATGTTGGCTGAAAGCAGATAATACCTGAAAGATGTCTGTCTATGTATTATTGACTATGCAAAGATATTTGACTGTGTGGATCACAAATTATGGACAACATTGCAAAGAATGGGAATATCAGAATGTATAATTGGAATCTGTACATGTACCAGGAGACAGTCATTTGAACAGAACAAGGAAATATTGCTTTGTTTAAAGTCAAGGAAAGGGTGTGGCAGGGCTATATCTTTTCATTGTACCTCCTCAATCTCTATGCTAAGAAAATAATCTGAGAAGCTGGACATTATGAAAAAGAACATAGCATTAAGATAGTGGAAGTCTCATTAACAACCTGCATTATGAAGATGATACAATTTTGCTTGCTGAAAGAGAACAGGATTTGAAACATTTACTGATAAAGATCAAAGAACACAGCCTTCAGTATGAATTGCACCTCAAAATCAAGAAAACAAAAATCTTTACAACTGTGTCAGTAAGCAACTTCATGATAAATGGAGAAAAGATTGAGGTTGCCCAAGATTTTGCTTTACTTCTACAATCAACACTCATAGAAGCAGCAGTCAAAAAGTCAGAAGATGCATTGCATTGGGAGCAGCTGTTGGAAAAGACCTCTTTAAAGTGTTAAAAAGTAAAGGTATCACATTGAAGATAGAGATGCACCTGATCCATACCATGTTATTTTCATTCACATCATAGGCTTATAAAAGTTGGGTGTTAAACATGGGAGATAGGAGAAGAATCAATGCTTTTGACTTATGGTGATGGAGATGAATATGGAATATTCCATGGACTTCCAAAAGAACCAACAGATCCATCTTAGAAAAAATGCACCCAGAGTGCTTGTTGGAAGCAAGGTTGGTTAAACTGTGTCTTACGTATTTTGGACATGTTGTCAGGAGGGCCCAATCCCTGGAGAAAGATATTATGTTTGGGAAATTGGCAGGTCAATGAAAAAAAGGAAGACCGTCAACTAGATGGATTGATACTATGGCTACAGCAATGCCTTTAAAGATAAAAAAGATGGTGTACATGGCACAGTGTTGGTAGTGTTTCATTCTGTTGTACATAGAGTTGGTATGTGTTGGACTCTACTCAACAGCACCTAACAACAACAATAAGCAATGTGTAGTATGACGTTCAATCAAAGTATAGTGTTATTCAACTCAGTGGTGGCACCACCATGCAATCAGGCATGGAAAAATGGAAAGTTTTTACCCAAAGATGTATACACATTTTTTGGCATCCTCTGTAAATAAACACCACTTAAAGATTTGGCCGGACTGATTTCCTACTGAGGACCCTAAATTGGCCCAGATGGTCCAGGATTAAAGCCATGTACATTTGTCATTGAACAGTGATTCAGGGATGGGGCAAGTTATTCAGAAAGTAATTTTTTCCCATATAGTATAATATTAAGTGATAGGCATATTGGAGAAACTTTGGGATTGGGAAGACCTTTGTTGGCTGTTAGGCCATTCTTTCCTTAGTAGTATATCTAACTCTGGTGTTGATCATGACCCTAAAAGAATCATTTGATATAAGTGATAATAGGTAGAAAAGCCCTAATGAGGAAGTAGATTTGAAAAATTGTTGCACTTAGGGAGCAAATGTCTGTCGAGGTCAGGGACCAGCAAGTACTCATTAATACAGTCCCCTGGATCTTCCAGGCAATCCAAAACTGATGGCCAATTGACGAGCTTTCATTGTTCTGAGAATCACACAGAGCTCTTTAATGCAGCTGGATCTTGAGTGTCACACTTCTAATATTTTGACTAGAGGTTTGAGTGAAAGAAGTTACAGATGAAAAAGACGTTTGGCATCATGAGGCAATATAGATAAGTAAAAAGGAGGCACTGTACCCATGGCAGATATCATTCCTCAATCATGAAAATTTTTCATAGTGAAGATGGTAGGCCCCACTACCAACCTGTTAGCACTGGCACATGGTGAGCCTATTTTCCATCCCATCTTATGGTGCTCATAGGTTTCACATGCACAAGAGAAGGGAGGGAGAGCTTCACAAAGGAGTTAATTCCTTGGTGCAGAGCCATACAATTCTTTTTTAAAATTTAAATTTATCTTACTCATATATAAAAGTATAAAAATTACACATATTTATGGGGTACCATGTGATGTTTTGATACTTGAATATATCCAATGCTTAATGCTTCAAATTGGGCCAAAAGTGGCACCATGTGCAATGGATACTGCTTTAATTGAGTGGTTCGTTTTAGTGAGTATCCTGGCAAGAAAGAGATGGTGCACTCAAAGTGTTAATTGAGGAGAGAACAGGGGACTAATTATGATGATATGGTCAGGTTAAGGGAAATAACTAATAGAAGATGGTATAATACTTAGTAACTAGCAACAGAGTGCTCTTACCACTTTTATGTCCGTAGGGTCAAGGAAAGGGAGTACAATTACTAGAACTTATTGAGAACTGTGGGGGTGTGTGAGGAGGAGCAAAGCACTGCCCAGACAATAGTCTGGTAGAGAGGTTACCATCCACCTTCTGACCTCTTTTAGGGGCCTTGAAGAAGCCATGTAAAAGCCAGAGGACAAGAGATAGCCTGGGGATGCATCACAAAGAGTTCTACTTTTTGGGGGTACAGAGCAAAGTTAGAGAAGGCAGAAATTGGAGCTAGAGGGGGCAAATGAGAGTGAGTGTCACAAACTCTCAACCCAGTTATAGCTGAAGTTGGACTGTAGCCAATTCAAAATAGAATTGGATGAAAAATAGATTAAAGCTTTACACCTAAGTGTAGCATTTGGGGATCTTTGCAATTGACTCCTAACCTTCCTTTCTAATCCTATTTGCTACTATTATTCACATGACTCTTTAATCAAGATGATTTACTTTCAACTCTCCCCCAAACTTCTTTCATTCACTTCTACCTCAGTATCTTAGTTAACATTCTTCATTTCTGAATATTCTTGAACTTCATTTTCTCTACCAAAAATTCAACTTCTGTATTGATGCTCAGGAGCTGAGGTCCTAAATCCTTTCAAAGGACTTTTTTTAATTTCTGTTCATAGTGGGCAATCATTCCTTTGAAATTCTGTAGCACTTAATGTGTGTGTCATTCACTTAGAGTGCATCATGCATTTTTTTTCTTTCATCTATTTAGTTCTTTAATCTTTATTTCATCTCTCTCCTTGGATCATCAGTGGTAAATAAGCTTCATCTTGCATGATAATTTCAATAATCAAGAAGGATTCTGAGGTCAACAGGATATTGTACTCAAATTGTTTAGAAATGTCTGTACTGGTGCATGAGAAGTGTGCTGCAATTTTCTGCCATTTCTGAATTTCAGTATAAGCTCTCAGAAGATGATACTGTGATTTATTCATCTTTTTGTATTGTAGTTAGCATGGTTCCTTCAATAAAATAGGTCTATAATAAATATTTGTTGATTGATTATTTTGATTATTTAAAAATTTGTATAAATGAAGGAAGTAGTGTCAGTGGAAAATGTTGAACACTGAGATAGAATTTTTATTCCTTTGTCTTTTGTCTTTGGGAACATTTTTTGACATTACAGAGAAAAATCGGAAAGTTAGAAAATGAACAGGTAAAGACTGAATTTGCTCACAAAATATCTTCCTTGTAGTAGTAAAATAAAACACTGATGCTGAGGTCAGGAGAGCAAAGTGAAATAAAATGATGGCTGAGCACTACAAAGGGAGAGAGCTGTGAGTGGCTCATAACCATACACTGCTTCTAAACGTTGGCTCATTGATTTAATGATCACACCATACACTGAGCGGCTGAATGTTCACTGCAGTTAAAAAGAGATTTGTCCTCATCCAAAAAGTAGTGAAATGCAATTCCAGCATAGAGTTTTCAAGGAAAATTTTCAGTTGAGAAATTCAAAATGATTGATTATTTATGCCCTCATGGTTTTGTCCTGATCTTTCCTTAAAATGTATGCCTCATACACTCTTCTTAGGTCTCTCTCTCTCTCTCTCTCTTTTCTGTCTTCAATCTTATCTCCGTCTTGCATGATTTAGTCACTGGAATTCAGCCTCATGCAGAGCTCTGGTAATTCTTTTTGGTTACCAGATGCTGTTAGGACTGGTATTTTGTGGTCATCAGAATTACAGTCTGTGAGAAATTTATTAACAAGGCCTGCCTGAATCAATTTTTTAAAAAAATCTGTATACTGGAATTCAATACTTCAAGGATTTGCATATATAGTCCATGACCAAATATACGACATAAAAATATATTTCAGTGGATTCAAAGGAGAATGTAATCTCAGCTTATTTCTTGGAGAACAGGTATCTAGGGCCAAAGAACATTGCTATGTGATTAAGAATATTGTTTATGTCATGCTGACATTTGTTCTGTTTTTAATGATTTCCAAAAATGATTTCTTCTCAAGTGAAAAATGCTGAGGAAGTTTGAATACCAAATGCCTGAGGGAGAGTTCAAACCACTATCATCATTACAGACCCATTCACAAATATAAGACACACACACACACACACACACACACACTGATACTGGTAAGTGTGTGGGCATATGAATTACATGTTAGCTTTTGCTATTAATGACTAACATGGGGCTGGACCACTTGCCACAATCAAAATTGAAAACTTAGAACTTTGACACCTTTCATCAATTTGATCTTTCCCATTTGCTCAAGCTAATGAGGGTGATGGTTTTATTTAACACTAAGATATTTAGGCAATGCTTTAATCCACCAGTGTAACAAGACAAATTGAGATTAAGATAGAAAAAGAATGTAGTCCATTAATGAAGGAAATTGTATTTCTTAGAAGTCTAAACACAGTTTACCTTCTACCGCTGGGTAATTCTATGAGTATCCTATAATAATTATTGTTTAGGAGCATAAAATAAAGAATGTTTGAACTTCAAACCCTTAAGGAATTTCATGTTTCTTTGAAGCATTTCCTTCTTGTTGCTTATATCTTGATTTTAATGTGAAACCAATTTCAATTCTCTAAACAAAGGGATTTGATAGCCTCCTACGGTGGACTGGGCATGTAAAATTTATTAAGAAAAGCCACAAGCAAAGCCATTTGCAATGTTGTGAAAACCTGTGCATCTATAGTACACCCACACATTACATCATCCTGATGATCAAGATCTGGCATTTGTCCTTGGGAAGGGGACTTGCAGTATGACTTCTGTGGAGGCCTTTCATCCTAGAGCTTGTTCATTCTTGACTGAGACAATTCTAGATCATTTTGTTTGGCAGATAAGAATGTCAACTGATTTCTTTGGTAGACCTGACACAAGAACTTCTTGCAAATGAATGCGATATTAATCCTAAATAATGATTCATTGTCTGTTTCTCAGTTTAATCAAATATCTAACACTCTAAACCAGATTTAGCTTTTGAGCATGTGCAGTAGAAATTATGTTTAATAGGAGCTGAATGACTTTGAGAAAAAACCAAATTGCTTACAGCAGCTTTTTTAGTCTTATTTTTTTTTCCTTCTTGGAAAGCAGGATATATATTTAAAAGTTGACATAGCATCATCATAGTTTTATGAACATTTATTCACTTCAAATAGTTACTCAGAGATGATTTCATGCAATTTATTATGAAACATTAAGAAGAATAAGTTATATTACCTGCCTTTACAAATCTTATTAACTGATAGAGAAATAAAGATATTTGTGTGTACATGCACACATATATTCATGCACACAAATATCATAAGGGCAAAGTAATAATCTGCAATGTGCTATGATAACTAAGAGGAAGAATAGATCACTTATAGCACTGACAGATGATTTATTAAAATATTACCATGTGCTAATATTTTTCCCAATCTACTGAAAATTTGTATGAAGAGATGGCTATAGGGCACTTCCTGCTTGCCTTGTTCTGCCTAAAGTGAGAGCTCATTAAATGTCTTTGTGTCAGTGAGAAAAGTGCAAATTATTTCTTCAAAACAAAAGCAGTTGAACCAGGCACTATGGCACATACCTTTAAACACAGCAACTTGGGAGGCTGAGGCAGAAGGATCGTAAGCTCAAGGCCAGAGGCAGCCTGTAGAACTTAGGAAGACTATCAAAATAAAAGACAAAACAGGGGTACAGCTCAGTAGTAGAGTGCTTGCCTATCATGTAGAAGGCCTTGGGTTCAGACCCATAGTATTGAAAAAACAAAGCAAACAAAGTATATAAACACACAAAAATAAGTCATTGGAAGATGGGCTAGAAGAGACTCTGAGCAGCTGCACTACATTAGTGTGAGTCCCTCCAGGGGTGGTGGGTGATCAGAAGGGATATCTGTGTGTACAGTTCAGGTAAATAGATAGAAACACAGGCACTGATGTTCTGGCCTTGATGAAGATTCTTGGATTCAACATAGGCAGAAAAGTAGAACCACCTGATCCATAGGAACCATGTGGGCTGACCAATGGGGACCACAGTATAAATAATTGTGGATCAATGACTTAAATGGATGAGTCATACTTAACCCCTATCCTTACAACAACCTAAGCAGGAGAGCTTCAGTAATATTAGTGATGGATGGGGACTCGGGGTCTGATTTGATTGGATTTGAAAGAAATGACCTTGTCTCAAAATAAAGATAAGAAACAAGCTTAGGAGTATAGCACAGTGATAGAGCTCCAGTCCAGTGCAAAGCTCTGGGTTCAATCCCCATTACAAAAACAAAAAACAAACAACAACAACAACAACACAAAGAAAGAAAAGGAATGACAAGATATTGAGTGAATTCTTTCTGTGCCCTCTAATATTGGAGTCTGTTAGGTGGAGGTAGTGGTCAGTTGAAGCTGGAGTCTCTTATCTGACTTAAGCTCAGGTTGCCAGTCTCTGCTCTTCTCCTCAGTGGATTAGATTGTCTCCTGTCCCCTACTGCCTTAACTTCTCAGAGTGTTGATTTCCCACCTTCCTCTTCTCTTATTTGGCTGTTGTGGCTGTGTCCCACCCTGGGTTTGTAGCCAGTTATCCCCAAACTCCCTGATCCATCATTATTTC
The DNA here is from genome assembly GCA_007922755.1 of Pedetes capensis. Lineage (NCBI taxonomy): Eukaryota > Metazoa > Chordata > Mammalia > Rodentia > Pedetidae > Pedetes > Pedetes capensis. The sequence continues at coordinate 27,790 of VMDO01011304.1, forward strand.
TTATTTTGAGGCACTGGAGTAGCTCAAACTCATACAATAGGTTCCCTCTCAAGACGGTGTCTGGTCACAGCTCTCCAAGATATGGCAGGGGGCACAATGGATCTCTTCTCCCATGCTCGCTCCCTAGTCAGGAAAAGTCACTGTCTCTCCAAATCCCCTAAATGGATCCAAGGGCTTCAAGGATGGTAGGCCTCTCCCATGGGACTGCCAGTGCTGTCAGGGTTATCTTTGGGATTAGGCCTGTGGTTTACCTCCCCTGCAGGGAAGCCACACCTGTGCCCTGCTCACTCCCTCTCATTTTGCAAGAAGCCTTCATTCTTTGCAGTCTAAGACCATTCTGTAATCTCTTTTATGATTTCTGTGTTTCTCCCATCTTTCTCTTTTTGAAGTAGAGTTTATTCTTTCCTGTCCTAACTCCTTTGTTTCACTGACTCACAGGATGTAATTTCCCATCCTGCACTGGAAGCCTTGAGAAGGTTCAATGCCATATCTTCAATGCTTGCACAGCCTTGTCTCTGTTTTTTTGACCTTGTCTGCAGGTGGCTTTTAGTATGCTAATATCTATGTTAATGAAATCCAAACAGTACTCACCATGCATAAATGACTAGCACCTAATTATTCTAAGTATCTCAGCTACTAGCTTTTCTGACAGTACTTACTTTGTTCTATAGCTCCAGATTAAAGCAGGATAAATGCCTACTTTTACTATTTCCAACAAAAAGTCCAACTCTAAGTGCCATATTTTTAAATCTCATGTTATAAGTGGCCTCACTTCCTAGGGCTTAAAGAAATGGAGAAATGCAGAGAGCAAGGGAAAGTAATTTAGATCTGTCGTCCATAGCTAAATACACTTTGGCTACTCCCACATCTTGGAAACCATCTCTAATCCTTAAAAACCTGCATAGAAAGAAGAAGGAGGAGGGGCAAGGACTATTATAATAAAATGTGAAAAATAATACTAGTTATTACTCATTGAGTGCTTATTCTATGGCAGCAGGTGCTTTAAACATCTTTTACAGACATTTGATACAACAGTTTTATGAAGTAGGTGCTCTTATTATTTCCATTTCACGTAAGATGAAACTGATCCTCAAGGCAATGAGTAGGACTTGGCTGCAGCCAGGTCTGGGTCTCTTTAGCTTATAATTTCATTGGTTGAAGAAGAAGAAGAAGAAAGTATGGAGTATGTGGCCCTTTATCCCCAATCTTTAAGGAAGGTTAGGGAAAAGCATGGGTAAAAGAGCAGCTTTCTTTCAAGGTCACTAAAAATTAAACACTGGAAAAGACACAAATTAAACACTGAAAAAGACAACAAAAGTTACAGATCAAATTTTAAGTAATACTGATCTTGAGACCTGATTTGGGCATTGGAGAATAGGAGTGTTTGAGCAGGTAGAAAAGGTACAGACACATGGTGCTCTCCTATCTACCGAAGTACATCAGGATTGGAGGCAAGGAGGAGGTAAATGGGGGAAAACAAACATCCAGCTGAGACAGCAAGGACAGGCCTTGGCGTAGGGGGTGAATAGCTAAATTGAGGGAGGTGGAACATGGAACTCTTGAATGTGAGACTAAGAAATTTGGGATGTGAGTAAATAATGGTAGTTATTATGTAATTTAAACAAGGAAGTAGCTGATGAAAGAAATATGTTTGGGAGAGTACTTGATAGGGTCCATTGAAGTGGGATGAAGGACTTAAGGAAATATTATTAATGATACAGCTAGTATATCCATTTGTGAGCAAAGAGAAGCAAGAATTGAACAAGATGCTGGGAGGACATGAAAGGAGAAGGTAGAAAAGTGGTAATCAATCGTTTCCTCAGCTGGAAAATTTTACCAATATTATCCCAGTTCCTAATTTAAGAGTACTATGGAGCCAGGTAATTTATGGCAAGAAATTGTTTCTTTGAAGTGCTCAGTAAACTTTTCAAATCGTTACTTTAGCAAAAAGCATTATTTAATTTTTATAAGCTCCAGTATACTAAAAGAAATTCTAGATACTCTACAAGTCACACTTCAACACAATTGCTACTTGGATTGATTGAAAATTGGCCAAGCTTTTTGCCTTTGTGTTTCATGTTCTTTATTTTCAATCAATAAACTTTTGAGAAAGAGAAATTTATCTAGGAGATTCATGTCTTCTATAACACAGAAGATTATTGTGATGAGAAAAAAAGCATCAAAATCCAAGTGATCATTTGAAATAAAACAGTTGCATACTCCAGTTAAAAAGATAATTTGTTAAGAATTGTGCTAGTGTTACTTATTAGAATTTCCACAAATAGCTGTATCACCATTTGCATTCTCTCTTACACAAGATGCCATGGTTCAAATTCTCATTTAACTAACAGACTACAGAAACATGTTTAATTCATTAAATGTAAACAATGGCCAAATTATAGGGAAGCTGAAAGGAAAATAATAAGTTTGACTAGAACACATGCTGACCTTAGGGAGGAGATTGTACTAGCAGATCTGGCCAGAGAGAGTTTAGGGCAGATGTAGCCGCTGAGTCACCCGAGAGCTCATTTTTTTTCCTGCTTATTTGTTAAGCAGTACAGGTACTTTTCTCTATGGCCCTTGGAGTTCTCTGAACTTTCATAAGTTTTCATTTACAATTGTTTTAATTTACAAAGTTTTGTCCACTCAGTTGAAAATTTTTGAACGTTTTTAATTTGTAGAGCCTCATTAAATGTAGACGTTGTTGTTGTTGTTGTTGTTGTTGTTGTTAGGTGCTGAGGAGTCAGTCTGACTCATAGTGACCCTACATAAAACAATCGAAACACTATTGTCAGTGCTGCTCTAATATTCATAGGGTTTTCAATGGTGGATTGATTTTGGGAGTGGGTTGCTGGGTCCTTCTCCCAAGCCTACAGCATCTGGTGTTCCCAGGCGGTCTCTCATTTAAGTACTAACCAGGTCCCACACTGCTTGGCTTCTGAGATCTGATGGGATTGAATGCCACAGTGCTAGAGCTGCAGGCCACATGTAGGCATTAGAAGGGATAAAGGGGCAATGGGGAAAGAGTTCCTGTCTATAGGAAACTCCAGGCAATTAGATGTTGAAAAAAATCATGATAAGGGAGAATTAGAAATAACATGGACCACAGTGTGATGGCAAGTGAGAATGAAGAAACCAAAGGGACACAAACAGAACACTTGAGGGGTCTGGAAACCCTTGTCCTAGTCTCAACAGTGAACTGTGATAAGCTACTTCAGAATATCTGAAATAGTAGACAATCTTAATTTACCCTTCCAACTCCAAAATTACATAAAAATTTCAATTCAGGTTAAATTTTAACATAGAAAGTGTTGAATCTGTACAGTGCTTTTGGAAGAATAGCCATCTTAACAATGTTGATTCTCCCAACCCATGAGTAAGGGAGATTCTTCTGTCTTCTAGTATATCCTTCAATTTTCTTCTTCAGTGTTTTAAAATTATGATTAAAAGGTCTTTAGGATCTTTAGTTAGATCAATTCCTAGATATTTCATTTGTTTATCTAATCCAGTCAGATCTCAGAAGCTAAGCATGGTCGGGCCTGGTTAGTACTTGGGTGGGAGACTGCGTGGGAACACCAGGTGCTGTAGGCTTGGGAGACGGACCTGGCAACCCACTCCCAAAAATCAATCTGCCATTGAAAACCCTATAGCAGAGAAGCACTGACAATATTGTTTCACCAGTTGTACATAGGGTCGCTATGAGTCTGATACCGACTCAATGGCACCTAACAACAACAACAACATGAATGAGATTATTGATTTAATTCCTTGCTCATCCTGTTTGTTATTGGTATATAAGGATGCAACTGATTTTTGAATATTGATTTTTACATTCAGCCACATTACTGAAGAAATTTATTAGATCTAAGGGTTTTCTAACAGAGATTTTAAGATCTTTTAAGTGTAGAATTATGTCATCTGTAAATAAATCTAATTTAACTTCTCCTTCCCAAATTGTATCTCTTTTATTTCCTTCTTTTGCCTAATTGCTCTACATAGGACTTTGATCACTATGTTAAATAAGATTGGTGAGAGTGGACACCCTTGCCTCTTTCAAGATTGAAGTGGGAATGATTTCAATTTTCTCCCATTTAATATAATATTGGTTATATTTTTGTCATATATAGCCTTGATGATGTTAAGAGATAGTTTCTCAATTCCTAATTTCTTTAAGACTTTTATCATGAAGAGCTCATAGACTTCTGCATCTATTGAAATGATCACATACATGGTTCTTGTCTTTAAGTCTGTTGATGTATTATATTAAATTTATTAATATGCTTATCTTGAACCAACCTTGCAGTTGCAAGATAAAGCCCACTTGATCATGATGTATAATCTTCTTTATATGTTGATGTAATCTGTTCACAAGTATTTTGTTGAGAATTTTTGAATCTATGTTCATCAAAGAAATTGGTCTATAATTTTCCTTTTTTGTTGCATCTTTGTTTGGCTTCTGTATCCAAATAATACTGGCTTCATAGAATGAATTTAGAAGAATTCCTTCTTTTTCTATTTTGTGAAGTAATAGGACAGAATAGGAATTAATTCTGCTCTAAATGTTTAAATCTTTAGGAATCCTAGAAGATAACATAGGAGAAAATCCAGATGACCTTGTGTCCGGCTGTAAATTTTAAGATACAAAACTTAGATAGGAAGGGGGGAGGGGGGAAACATAGAGGAGGGTAAGGGGTAACCTATATGAATAATGCTTATCAAATTGCATATATGAAAATTGTCACAACGAAAAGCATGTCAAAATGAATCACATTATGATGTACATTAAAAATTAAAAAAAAAAAAAAAAGATACAAAACCAAAAGCAAGGTCCATGTCAGAAAAAATTGATACATAATTGTTATTAAAATTAAAAACTACTGCTCTGTAAAACCCATTAAGAAAGTGAAAAGATAAAGCCCAGATTTGGAGAATAATCTTTGAAAAACAAATCCAACAAAGGACTGGTATCAAAAATATATAAATAACTCTTACAACTCAATAAGAGAAAAAAAATTTTAAAATGGGCAGAAGTTATGAATAGACACTTTATGAAAGAGATGCAAAATAAGAATTTATAAAAAGACATTCTTGGAAAATACAAGAGGACACAACATGAGGAGGAAGGGGACCAGTGGGAGAGGGAAGACATTGGGGAAACTGGGAAGGGAAGGGGAAACAACATAGCAGGGTACAGAGGAGAGAAAAAATGAAAAATACAGGCTGCAGCTCTATGAAAATCTCATAATGGATCCCACTATGCTGTATGAAATTTTAAAATATCATAGTATACTTCATTTATGTCTACGATTATAGATACATATTAATCAAAAAATTATGCATATTGTGTGGCCACAGTGGCTCATGCTTGTAATCCTAGCAACATGAGAGGTGAGGGCAGGAGGCTCACAAGTATGAGGCCAGAGCCAGCCTGTATAACTTAATAAGACCCTGTCTCAAGATTAAAAAAAAAAAATACTGGGAATGCAGCCCAGTGGTAGAGCACTTGCAAAAAAATATATAGTTTTTGGATATTGTTAAAAGAATTGAAAATATTAACAACCCAATTTTAACTATTTCACACTGTATATAGGAACTGAGGGGCTGGGATTTAGCTCAGTTGGTAGAGCGCTGCGCTGCAGTCTCTGAGGTCCCAAGTTCAATTCCCAGCACCGCAAAAATGGGAGAAAGGCCTGGCAATCCACTCCCAAGGCAATCCTGAAACAGTCAGCCATTGAAAACCCTATGAGGGTCACTATGAGTCAGATACCGACTCGATGACACTAACAACAACAACATAGGAACTGAATTTTCACTCTTTATCTCATAATATGTGCAATTAAAATACTAAAAACAAAACGAATGTAAAAAGATGCTCAATGTCATACATTGTTGGTGAACTGCAGACTTCAATATATTAGAATGGTGAAAATCCTGAACACTGACAATACCAAAGTTGGCAAGGATTTAGAGCAGCAGGAATTCTCATTCATGGCTGGTAGGAATCCAAAATGGCAGGGTCACTTTACAAGACAGTTTGGCAGTTTCATATAATACTAAACTAATTCTTAGATGATTCAGCAGTTGTGCTCTTTGGTGCTTACTTAAATTAGTTGAAAACTTATGTTCACACAAAAACTTACACAGGAATATGGCAACTTTTTTCATAGATATCAAAAGTGGAAAGAAACAAAATGCCCTTCAGGAGGTGAACAGATAAACTATGGTACACCAATAAGATGGAATATTATTCAATAATAAAAATAAGCTGGTATGCTGTAAAAGGACATGTAGAAACCTTAAATGTATATTGCTAAGTTAAAAAGCCAATCTGGAAAGACTAAATACTGTATGATATTCTGGAAAAAAAATCTATGGGGACAGCAAAAATAAAAAATAAAAAATCAGTGGTTACCAGTGGTTTGTTAGGATAGAGGAGGGGATGAATAAATGGAATACAGAAAAATTCAGTGTACTGAAACTACTCTATATAATACAGTAATAGTGGGTACATGTCATACATTTGTCCAAAACCTATACAATATCCAACATAAAGAGTGAAACCTAATGTAAACTTTGGACTTTAGTTATTAATAGTATATGAATCTTGGTTCATCAATTGTAAAGAATGCCCCACATTGCAGGATGTTAACAATAGAACACCCAGAGGGAAGGACCTCTATACTTTCCGATCAATTTTCCAATAAACCTAAAACTGCTATAAAAATAAATTTATTAATTAAAAAACGCAATGAAATTGAAATATCTCTATCTGGAATGACCAATAGCAAAACAAAAACAGTGTGAATGCACTATTGGTAATAAAAGCTATCATCACAGATTCTAAATGGGTAAGAAAAGTATTACTTTAAATAGCATTATGCCAACACATTTAACAACCAAGATGAAATGGAAAAATTCATTGAACATCATGAACTACCAAAATTACACACAAAGAAATAGGTATTCAGAAGTAACCAATATCTAATAAAGAAATTATTTAAGGAATACAAAATATGAAAAAGATATAGATTATGAAATGAAGAACATAAAATGTGTGTCAAGGGAGAATCAAAGCTATAGTATTTAAGTTATTAAAATTAGGTATACTTGTACAATGGGAGAAGGATGTGACAATCCACTCCCAAGGTAATCCTGAAACAATCAGCCATTGAAAACCCTATGAGGGTCACTATGAGTCGGAAATGACTCCACGGCACCCAACAACAACAACAACAACAACAACAACATACTCATTTTAGCCTGCAGCTGTACCACCCTGGCATCCAATCCTGTCAGATCTCAGAATCTAAGCAGGGTTGAGACTAGTTAGTTCTTGGATGGGAGACTGCTGGGAGCATCAGGTGCTGGAGGCTTGGGAGAAGGACCTGGTAACTCACTCCCAAAAAACAATAAGCCATTGAAAATCCTGTGAATAGCAGAGAAGCCCTTATATAGTGCCTGGGATAGCTCAGTATTGGGGAGTGTTTCATCTATTGTATGTAGAGTCGTTATGAGTGGAACCTGACTTGATGGCATCTAACAACAACATACTCATCTTAAAATGGACTGATAAATTATAAAATATTTTCTGTAAGTCCTATGATAACTACAAAACAGAAGCCTACACTAGATACACAAAAGTAAGGAGAAAGGAATCAAAACATACCATTACAAAAATATTAAATCATAAAGATCAAAGTAGAAGAGCAGAACAAAGGAACAACAAAACAAGAAATCAATGAACAAAATAGGTAAGCCACTATAATTACTTTAAATATTGTTGTTAGGTGCCATCTAGACTCTCAGCGACCCTCATAGGGTTTTCAAGGGCTGATTATTTCGGGATTGCCTTGGGAGTGGATTGACATCCTTCTCCCATTTTTGTGGTGCTGGGAACCTAACTGGGATCCTCAGAGACTGCAGAGCTGCGCTCTACCAACTGAGCTAAATCTCAGCCCACTTTAAATATAAACAGATTAAATTTATTCAAAAGATAGAGAGAGGCTAAACGCATAAACAGATCCTACTATATGCTACCTGCCAGAGACTCACTTTAGCTTTAAGGACACATATAAACAAATGGTGAATGGATGGGAAAAGATATTCCATGTAAATGTAATCAAAATAGAGTCAATGTGGCAAGATGGACATCAGATTGAATAGATTTTATGTCAGAAACTGCCACAAGAAACAAAGAAGGCTATTATTTAATAATAAACAGGTTTTTTAATCAAGAAGATGTAACAATAGTGTACATTTATGCACCAAACATTGGGGCATCTAAATATATAGAGCAAATATTAACAGAATTGAAAGGCAATATAAGCAAAGAGCTTTTTTTTTTTTTAATATTTTGTTCTGTGATTTTAGAATAATACTCAAAAACAAAAAGAAGGTACTGCTGATTCATACAACAACATGGGTAAATTTCAAAAACATTATGCAAAGTAAAGGGAAAGACAGAAAAGAATGCATACTTTATGATCCCATTAATATAAAATGCAAAATAATCTATATGAAAAAGGCATATCAGTTTCTGAGTGGTTGGGTTAAGGGGCAGGATGGAAAGGACATAAATTATAAAGGTGTAGGAGGAATCTTTGGAGAATGTAGAAGTGTTTTATATCTTGATCGTGGCTTTGGTTTTACAGGTAGTTACAATTATTGAAACTCATAGATTTATTGTGGTTAGGTGCTGCGGATTGGGGTCCGACTCATAGAGACCCTGTGTACAACAGAACAAAACACTTCCCAACACTGTGCCATGCCTGGCACTATATCAGTGCTCCTCTGCTTTTCATGGGGTTTTCAATGGTTGATTGTTTTGTGATTGTTCAAGAGTGGGTGCCCAGGTCCTTCTCCCATTTTTGTAGTGCTGGTGATAGAATCCAGGGTCTCAGAGCATGCAGAGCAAGCACTCTATCAGCAGAGCTAAACTCCAGCCTTAAATGAATTTGGTTAGTTTTATGTAAATTACTTATTGAAAAATAATTATCAATAGTGTTGATAAAAATAGAAAGAATATGCATATTTCCTTAATATATCACTTCTTAAGTAGAAATGGGAAAATAAAGGTGTTGGAGGAATACATATGAGTTTTTAAAGAAAGCTCCTGGAGGTGAGCACTGGTAATTATTAATCTCAGAGTGGTTCAAATGTTTCAGCTCAAATGTGACCTGGAACACTGTGTAAATCCACAATCTCTTAGGCACAAATTGAAAAATCCTAAAATCAATGGAACCAAAAGATTTTTCTTCAGTTTCTTTTAAACTCTTTTTGCAGCAAATACTGATCTGATCTGATTTGAAGCTATTTATAGTCTTTATTTATTCCACTTAATGGATGCTTTACGCCAGACATATTAATGTATTTGATTATAGGGTACTGCTCTGGGTACTTCTGGGGATGGTTTATCATATACAATATATGTACTGGGTTCTTTATTAAATCTAAAAAATTCTGAAATATATCTGGCTCTATGCATGTCAGGCAAAGGATGTGAACCTGCGATAACAAGAGTTTCTGCTGTGCAGTGAATTTAATTGAAAATTCGGATTCTTTCTCTTTTTCTTATACCTGGATGGTATACAAAATAATAGGCTTTTTTAGGTACAACTAAGCATTATTGACTAGTAAATTTAGGAAATCATAAAGAATTTACTAGTTTGCCAGATGTGGTGGCACATGCCTGTAATCCCAGCAATTCCAGAGGCAATGGCAGGAGTTTTGCAACTTTGAGTCCAGAGGCAGCCTGTGTACCTTAGTGATACCCTGTCTCAAGATAAAAAATGAAAAGAGACTGGAGTGCAGCTCAGGAGGAGAGTGCTTATAAAGTATGTGCAAAGGCTCCAGTACCCCCAGAACCATGCACATACAAAAAGAATTAACTAATAGTAATTAACATTTTAAACTAATGTTATTTTATTATTAAACTATATCAAGAAACCTATTTAGGTATCCCAGTAATGTTTGGTGGTGTGAGTGAGTCTCATTTGCACATGCATATAGATAGTTAGATGGAATTTCTGAAATTTTAGGAAAGAATGTTTTGCATAGTAGTATATCAGGGTTGATATTCTTTTTTTTCTAACAAGAAGGTTCCATGATTTGTCATTATTCATGCATTTTGCTGCAGATTGGTTAGCCTTATAGTGAATTATAATGCATAGTTAGAACAATAATCTCTCTAAATCTGACATTAGAACATATAGATGATAATTCAAACATGAATTATCCAAGCCTGAAAAATCTTACAGCAAATGCTGCATGGATATTTTACTCTTTTCTCCTACTAGAAAGAGGAAACTGATGGGCAAAGTGTGTCATGGAATCTTCTCTACTTGCAAAACATTTGTAGCAAATATAAGATAAAATGAAGTTTAAGAATATTGTGAGTGCTAACATTAGGGTGGTACTTGGAAAGAACTAAGCTTCACTAAAAAGCATAAGATACCACAGCAACTCAGGAAGAGCTGTGTAGAAGCAACTTGAACCATACTGGGGGAATTCCAGGACCCAGAGTCAAGAAAGTTCCCAGGTATGGCAGTGAAAGAGAAAACTACATGACTACACGGCAGTTTAGGAAGATCTGAAACCATATCTAAAGGACTGGGTGGGAAAGTTCTATTTTGAGAAAGGCAGAAATGAGGCACTGGGACATGAAGTGGCATGTGCTGGTAGGCATCTAAACCTAGTAAAAAATCACTTGAAGCACATATGAGTATATTCAGAGAAATTCCTACAGGGCAGGTGTAAAAATATCTTCCCTGTCCAGAAGTAATAGAGAGGCAGACTAAGGATGGAGGTTAATAGTAGGGGAGAGCCAGAGAAGAAATCAGCTAGCAGGTGATGATAAAGCCAAGATGTCTCCAACTCAAATCTAGCTTCAGCTATAATCAGCACAGTTTTACCTGACAAAAAGAAATATGAGAAAGACTTCTGGCATTATGTAATAGAGATTGAAGAGAGAGTCCAGAGTTTGAGCCTAGGAAAAATGTCCAGGAGTTCACTACACATGTTACAGTCTTGATATAGATGAACATATTTATGATTCAAAGGTGAAAAGACACAAGTATTGGAGACACAGGTGATGGGGAAATTGATGGGAGGGTATAGTGGCAGTCATTAGCATGGTCTCTAATAATAACCTCATTTCCTGCTATTCACACCTTATATTATCCCCTCTGCTTTATTTTGAGCTAGAATTTTGACTTGCTTCTAGTGAACGGAATCTGGCAAAAGTGATGTGATGCCATTTGCACAATTGTTGTTGTTAGGTGCTATGGAGTCAGGTCTGACTCATAGTGACCCTATTTCCAATAAAATGAAACACTCCCTGAACTGTGCCATGCCCAGCACTATGTCAGTGCCTCTTTATAAAAAGACTGTGGCTTCTGCCTTGGGAATTCTCTTTTTTACTTTCTCTCTCAGATCACACTGGTGGAGGAAGTGAGATGCTGCATTATGTGAAAATCTTGTGACAAGGACTGAGGTTTGCCCAAAACCACATGAGTGGGCTGGGGAGCTGATCTTCTAACTTTCCCCACATACTTCTAGTCAGGTGAAACTTCCATATGAAACTGCAGCCCCAGCTAACAGCCAACCTACAAATTCAAGAAAAACCTTCAGCCAGAGGCACACAAGTAAGCCACACTCATAGTTTTCACCTGCAGAAACAAACAGTAACTGCTTGTTGTTCTAAACTGTTAAATTTCAGAGTAATTTGTTATGTAGAAATCGATAACCAATTATCATAAGTATGGTCCTATTAGAGTTTTGTGTGAGGATTCCTAATAAATGGGAGTTCAGGACCTACAACCTGAGCATGGACAGGATAGGCAGGGCAGTTTAGGAATGGGAACTGGACTAAGTATAGCATATTCAGTATAGACATTGCATAATAGAGTATAATACTAGTGCATTAAGTCAAACCTGAATTGGAATATTTGACAATGTTCACAGCTGTTAAATGGAATTTTTGTGTGAATTAAATGGGAGTAAATGTGTTTAGCACAATGCCTGGTCTCTAAATGCTCAAAAAATCATCATGATTCTTATGATTATGAGTGATCCATTTGCCTTACTAAACCTATCTATCTCTTCCTGTTTAGCACAGGCTCTGAAATTAAATTTCTACAGCAGTAATTTTGTAAGAGAGGTATAAGTAGTCGCATATTGACCATAATGGAGTCTGGAAAGGAAGATGAATGAGGCAGGGACAAAATGCAAGCAGTCACAGGGGTCTCTTTCAGAGAGGATGTGGCTATAACAAGTAACGATTCTATGAATTATGAACTGGGATACTTTTCATTTTGAGATGTATCAGAAATGCAGATAGTGTAGAGGGAGGTGATATTCTTTGGGCATTAAAATGTATTGCTGAATTTTAATCTCTGATATGCACAGGTCCCCCTAAGGGACAAAGCTAGTGAAAAAATAATCAAACTCATCCCTGTTTTTCTGCATTAAAATCTCCAATTTTAAGAACTCAAGGAACAATGTTGTGTTCCTTAAAACTGGTTAGGTGGTAGTGGCTTGGTAAAGGAGAGAAAAGAGCTGTGGTGGTAGTGAAGTGAGTGACCCAGAAGGAAGAAGAGGGTCTCCAACGAATGTTCCTGAGATCATGTCAACAACCTCTGGGAGTTGTCTGGTGGAGGGTTGTGTTGTTCCCTGACACACAGGGTTATGAAGCCTTGGGACTGCCTTCATTTGAGTGTTAACATGGCAGGTATCGGAAATTCTCTTTAATGATTCAGGATGATTTTCTCCCAATTCAGTGACAATGAGTACTAGATGAATATTTACATCTGAGTTATCCTGATATATCCCTGTCCATATTATCTATAACTAAATAAATGTTTTATAAGCCTAATAACTACTTGCACATTTTTAGGTGTGCTATTAACATTCTCCTGTTATAACTTTTATTTTCCTTTCCAGTCACAAAGTCAAAGTCCACATATACATGTTTCTAGTTAGAGTGATGTTTTATAAGCTATATGAACTTGAAATTGTGGGGTGGAAATGCACATATACTTTGCTTTCTACTGATAATGTGAACAATTGTGAAAAATCATGTTTTGTGTATATTTAGTAGCATTGTGTGCAGGGCGTAATTTGAATAGTAGAAAAATTTGCTCTGAACTGAAGAAAAATAAACTCATTAGTAAATATTATTTATCAACTAAGAAGAAACTGGGAAGTCAGATGGGAAAAGTTGAACAAAAACAGCTTAAAAGGGGGATTTATGTTCCACAATTAGGAGTTTAAGATTGTTGACATTATGAATCTCCATAATTTGATTGAAAACTTATCTATGAATATCTGTCAATACCAGATTCATAGCTAAATACAAAACATTAATTTTCTTCTTCTAAATGAATATAATTATTACTAGCATCAAGGAAAATATAACAAATTTTTCCTAATCCCATTACTCAATCACAACTTTTAATTTTTTGCATATTAGTTTCTAAGACTTATCTGTATCTATTTATAGTTATTATGAGGAATATTCTAATTCAGTTTTTACATATGAAATATAAACATTTGAATAATTTCTACATACTATTTTAAATGTTCTTTTTAATGGTTGCAGAATATATCATTATGCTGCTTGCTATAATTTACTAAAGCCTCTTGGTGTGTGAGAAGTTTGTCCAAGTTATCAGCTACTTTAAAGTATTTTAACCCCATACCTAATCAATACAAAGACAGCATTCCTAAGTGTCATATAATACTGCAAAAGTCACAATGTTATTATTTCAGTGTGACAGAGCACTGTGACCCTGTCAGCCCACCCACAGCATAATAGATTTCAGCTGAAGATGTGGGTAGATGAAAAAGGACTGGAAAAATGGCTAGACAGAATTAATCTCTATATGATCAGTGCCTATTTATTTCCACTTTTGCTTGCTATGAATTTTTTTGTTAAAAAAAGGATCGATATTGATTGCTATGGATATTTTTTTGTTAAAAAGAGAATATTGATTCTCTTTGGTGAATTTTAATGTTAAATTGGTGAATTTAATGTTAATTTGGTGAATTTTTTGTTAAAAAAAGGATCGATATTGATTGCTATGGATTTTTTTTGTTAAAAAGAGAATATTGATTCTCTTTGGTGAATTTTAATGTTCAATTTTGAATTTTTGATTATCTCTAAAACACATATTTTCTTTCTTTCAAGTTCAAATTATTCCCTTAGTTCAATTTTTGTTGTTTCTCCAGGATGAAATCTAGATATATGTCTGAGCAGGCATTGAGAAAACTTTATGCCAGTCTTTATATGGTTATAAAGCAGTCTTTAATATGTTTATATCTTAAGCTGTTGCTTTTATGTGTGATTTGAATCCCTTGAAATCCACATCACACACACACACACACACACACACACAAGTTATACATATATGTATATATGTGTATCATAGCTATATGATTTTTGTTAACTAGCGTGCTAAGATACCAAAAGTTTTGTTCATTTCTCCTGGTAAGAGTGTTGACTTAGGAAAAAAATTACCCCCTTTTCCAAGAGAAAGAAAAAAAATTATTGCAAAGCATAAAAAGAGGCAAGATGAATAGCATTTTCAAGGGGTGCATTTTAACCTTTGCATAGGGGGTTATGTTCAATGCCTTTTAGAAGTAAGATATTAAGAGTTTGAACTCGAGAGACCAACACTGAAGCAGGTGGCATGGGGAAGGGTAAAGGGCAGAGTGTTAGAATTTGAATGAATTAAGTAGTTAAGGACAATAGATGGGTGAAGATCCTGCCAACTGGTGCAAAGTATAAAATATGGTGGATGAAAAATTTGTTAGTCATGTTTATCTGTGCATATTTCTTACCAGAAACAAGGAGAATGAATATAGCCTTAAGATCTCAAGGCCAAATCTCTGAAGCTCAGCAGGGTTGTACTGGGATTGTCTTTTCTCTCTCTGTTTAAAAATTATGCCAGGGACTTCTTTTCAAATTATTATCAAGGGGTGTTATTTTAAATATGTTTGAGTGTTTTGAGTCAAACAATGTCATGGTTATAGTATAGTTTACTTATGTTGCAATAAAATATAGTATCTGTTTATGAATAGTTAAGATATATAAAGGACAGACTCCTGCAAGATTCAGAAGAAAAGCAGGATGTAGATTTACCTGAGTACACTGCAACCTAAATCTAAAGGTAACTCACCTTGATGAGTTGCAATTCTATTCCATGGTAACTGGAGTCTTATATTGTGGTTCTTATAAATTGAGACCTAAGAATTTATTCTAAGAACTGAACAATGCATTTTCAGTCCTGGAGGAAATCTCATACAGTGCTTGGAACTGAACAATAACATTCAAAATTAGCATTGTTAAGGCTGCTTATTATACCATAGATTAGCTTTGGGTACACCAGGCTTTTCCTGAATTTATATAATTAACTTTGTCCTTTTGTTTTTCTCAAAGTTTATGTAAAGTCTATACTTAGCATCTTTTAATCCTACAAACAATAGTGGTATATAAAACATAAGAAGTAATTGAGTCTTCTCTGTAGAACAAAGAAATAGATCAATATATCCAGAATCTTTTGTCACCACATCAACCATTTCTGAAAGCAATTTGTCTCATGTCAGACTTTCTAGTAGATTTTATGCAAGAAATTTTTTAGTAGAATGAAAAAGAGCATAGGTCAAAAGAAGGCTTAATGTGTAGCATCATGCTTGGAAAACTGAGGTAGGTCCAAGATCTTATTTTGTCACAACTGATTGTAACAGATAGGCTCAAAGATAGTAAAGTCATAGATTGTCTAAAAGAAGAGTGAATCAGACCTTACGTTCTTTCCTTTCTTGTACTTTTAAAAATGAGTGGTGTTTATGTCTTTCATATTATGAAAATATAGTCATTGTAGAGAATTCAGAATTCATAAAAATATACAATAGAAAATAAAAGTTAACTATAATACCCAAAGAAGGCACAACTATGTCCATGGCATGGCCAATACAATACCACATTCCTCCTGAAACTAATGGTTGATGAAATAAGTACATAAATTAAGATATATGCATTACAGTCTTTGAGATTCAGTCTTTTTTCTTTTTCCCTTTTCTAAAACTATGAAGCCTGTAGCCATACCACTGTGGAGTCTAATACCATCAGATCTCAGAAACTAAGCAGGGTTGGACCTGGTTAGTACTTGGATGGGAGGCTGCCTGGGAACACCAGATGCTATTGGCCTTGGAGAAGGACCTGGTAACCCACTCCCCAAAACAACCAGCCATTGAAAACTTTATGAATAGCAGAGAAGCAGTAACAATACTGTTTCATCTGTCGTACATAGGGTCAGTATGAGTTGGACACCAACTCAATGGCACCTAACAACAACAAAAAGTATGAAAGGAACCTAGAATTGCCAGAGTCATTCTGAGTGTCGTCAAGGAGAACTTAGCTGAGTGATGGAAAGAAAAGGCCTAAGTCCTCTAAAATAATTTTGAACTCCCAAATCTGCCTATTTAAGAAACCAAAAATTTCTGGACATTTGGTGAGTGTTTGGAGCTTACATCCAAAAGCCTTTGGGGCTATAAATCGATTGCATGAACATTTGAGCTGTGATGGTACTATAAGCAATAAAAATAATTATAATTCTTTATTAAACTCTTTTGTGTACCCAGTACTTTGTTATACAGCATGGAAAAGGACAAAGAAAATAGATAATTCTCGACTGTCTAAGACTGTAATGGATTGCACTTATGTTTCCTTTCCATTCGTTGACTCCTATGGGCTAGAGTCATCATTGGTAAAAACATTCTCAGTGTTTTCCTGAATTATTGATTGTACTTTAATAGTTTAGACAAATAATAGGACATACTTTATCTTTTCCATTTTAAAATGGTTCACATCTGTTGAAGTTTTATTGGTTATTTCTGTGTAACAGATAAGTATAAAAAACCTTCAGTCAAATATATAAAACAAAAATAATTATTTTTCATATGGCTTTGGCTTGGTTGGGTAGATCTGATTTCTGCTGGGCTCAGATGAAAAATGTTAAGAAACAGGTTGGATCTGCATCATCTGTATCATCCTTCTTGGACCAGGTGGCTACTGATTATTCTCTAAGAGGTGGCAGCCTAACTACAAAGTAAATTTGCAATTCTTAGCTTACTTGATGTCTGTTGATATCCCATTAGCCAAACCAGGTGGCATGGGCAAGCTTGCAGGCAAGGGATGGAAAACTACGAGCAATTTCTGAAGCAGGGCCTGAAAAGTTGCAGGTAAAATTGTTTGTATATAGGAAAGAGTGAAAAATTAGAACCAATTATGCAATCTGCCACCAAGAAGGAAAAATATAGGGTGTCATAAAAACATGTAAGTGAGGTGATAGACAATTTCAATGGGAGTGGAGTCACACCTTCTTTAAGGAAGCCACATGTCATTACCAGGTGAAGAGGTTAGTAACCTCCATGCAGAGGAAATAGTTTGAATACATGTTCTCTGGAGGTATAGAGAAAAGATATTATAGTTTGGATCTGGACTGTTCTCCCAAAGTCTTATGTATTAAAGTTTGATCACCAGCCTGTGCTGCTATTAGGAAGTGGTAGAAACATCAGGAGGTGGGACCTAGTGAGAGGAAATTACATCACTGAGATCATGCACTTGAAGTGTATATTAGGATCCAGCCCTTTCCTCTCTCTCTGCTTCCTGCCACTATAAGGTTAGCACCTTTGCTCTAATAGGTGCTACCTGCCATATTTTACCTCAGAAGCAATGAAGCCAGCTGACCATTGACTCTAACCTTTCAAACCATGATCCAAATGAAATCTTTCATTTTTTAAGTTGTTTATCTCAGGCATTTTGTCACAACAAGGCAAAGCTGACTAATACAGAAGTCTAGGGTGTCAGGAGCATGAAAGCATTTTAGCAGTTCTAGTAGTCTTATTATCTTATGAATAGGAAGATGTCATTGATTAGTGTAGAGAAGAGATAATTTGCATTTGAAAAAGGTCAGTGTTTATGATGCAATGAATCAATTGTAGGGGGCAGGAATAAAATGATAGGACCAGGCAGTACAGAGATGCACAATTCTAGGAGAGACCTGTACTTGATCCTACTCTCCAGAAGGGTAACAGAAGTGGGGACTGAGAGATATGAGTATATTGAACAGTTTGAAAGTAGAATCAACAGGACTCAGTTTCTTCATATATCCAGATTCCCCCTTTCTGCTGCTTCAGCCACATTGACTTCCTTTCCATTCCTTATGCTCCCCAGCTAAGTGTCTATCACAGGGCCTCTGCCATGTTATTGTTTATGCTTAGTACATTCACCTTTGTACTGTTTTTATCTTTTGACTCCTCCTTGTCCTTCAGATATCATCACTTCAGGGAATAATTATATGATCTTCCAAAATATTATGATATGTTGCTCATAATGTGGTATGCCTCTTTTGCATGACCCTTAATGGCAATGCCACATGTATTTTGTGATTATTTAATTAGTGGCTATATCTTCCCAATAAGTTCTGATTTCCACAAAGACATTATGTTTGGCTTTATTTATCGTGATATTCCCAGGTCTTGGCTCAGTGACTATGTGTGTTCTAGTTCTGAAATACATGTGGTTTGAAAGAATGATAAATGAATAGAATTTATGGATATATATTAGATACATAGCCTGCAGCCATAGCATTGTGGTATCCGGTCCCGTCAGATCTTGGAAGCTAAGCAGGGTCGGGCCTGGTTAGTACTTGGATGAGAAACCACCTGGGAACACCAGATACTTTAGGCTTGGGAGATGGACCCGGCAACCCACTCCCCCAAATCAATCCACCACTGAAAACCCTATGAATAGCAAAGGAGCACTGACAATAGTGTTTTGCCTGTTGTACATAGGGTCTCTATAAGTTGGACACCAACTTAATGGCATCTAACAACAACAACAACAACATTAGATATATAAGTGTTTAATTGACTAACTACTGTGAGAATACTTTTAAAGTTAATTTAAGATTAGTAGTAGACAGGTGAGGCATAAAAAGCCAAAAGTTAAAATTGGAGATAATTTTCAAAGAGGAGAATGGCACGACTAAAAATTTAAGACACACTGAATATGCTATTCTACAAAAGCTTTGATGCCTGCCGCAAGGACACCTCTATGATTGAATATGATCAATACCTCCCAAAGATTGAATATTAAAAGTAAACCACTGAGTTGCAGTAAGTACCATATTAAAATTCATAGTGCAGCTAAATGACAAGAAATCTGTTGGAGCAGAACTCAGGCAAAATTTACATTTGCTCTGGGGTCTTCACCATGGTGTCATGTTTCCTCCCTCCAGTCAGTGAACACATGCCAAAAAGCCCTTGGCTAAAGATAATTTTTAAGGCTTGAAAGTACAAGAAAGAGATTAGACAGAGCATTCTGAAGTAATCCTAGTTGTTTTTGTTGTTGGGTGCCATCAAATTGGGTCTGACTCATAGTGACCCTATGTACAACAGAATGAAACACTCCCCGACACTGTGCGGTACACACTATCTCTTTCATGTTTAAGCCTATTGTTGCATACACTGTGTCAATCCATCTAGTTTAAGATTCTTCTTTTTTTTGTTGACCCACCACCCTCCCAAAGATAATGTCCTCCTCCAGGGACTGGTCCCTTCTGACTACTTGTCCAAAATATGTAAGATGCAGCTTAGTCATCCTTGTTTTTAAGGAGCATTCTGGTTGCACTTCCTCTACGACAGATCTGTTTGGTCCTTTGGCAGGCCATGGTATATTCAATATTAGTAGCACTATAATTCAAGACATCGATTCTTCTCCTGTCCCCCTTATTTGCTGTCCAGCTTTCACAAATGTATGATGCAGCTGGAAAATACCATGCCATAAGTCAGGTGCACCTTCATTTTCAATATGATGTTTTTTCAAAACTTTAAAGAGGTCTTTTGAAATAACTTTTCCCAATGCAATGTGCCTTTTGATTTCTTGACTGCTGCTGCTTTAAGTGTTGATTGTACATCAAAGTCAAAAATTGCAAAACTCTGCCATCAACACAAAGAAATCACAACAAACTATGCCGTACCAGAGATCCATTTAATTTCCATAAACTTTTGCTTCATCCTAATTGTTAATGGACCCAGATCCAGCTGCTCTAAAGTCAATACTCAGGAGATAAGTGTTGGTGGGAAGGAAGTCAGAACTTTGCCTTAAGAAATGCAAGGGTTCAAAGTTATTATATAGGATGGGAAAAGAGGAGCAATGGAAAATCAGCAGGAAAATTACATGCTGGGATGTGTCTTCCTCATCCAGGGCATGTGTCTCCTTTCTTCCTTTTTTTTCCCCTCTGGCCAAAATATGACAATGGCCCTCAATCTCCTGGAGCTAGTTCCTGCAGTTCTTTAGACAGACATATGACATTCCTGCAAATTTAACCTCTCTGCAATTTGCCTTTTTCATGTTAGTTGACACACATAACTAAAGACTGAGGAGGGACATTACGTATTCTGATGTTATCCAAAGGTCAACAAATGTTCTGGATTCTATAAATCTAAAAAAAGATTATTTGATAGCTAACATCTTAATCATGTAGGTGCAACTTCCTTTAGAATTTAGAATGCTGGCAAATGGAGGGGAAGTAACCTTGCAATGGACAACCTACAATGGAATAGCCACTATTACATATCACTAATCCCTAAAGGGGGCTAGGATTAGGTCAGTTGGTTGAGTGCCACTCTGCACTTCCTGAGGACCTGGGTTTGAGCCCCAGCAATGCAGAAATGGGAGAAGAATGTAGGGGTCCATTCTCAAGGCAATCCTGAAACAATCAGCCACTGAAAACCCTACGAGGGTCACTATGAGTCGGACTCGACTCTATGGCATCCAACAACAAACCCAAAAGACTGGTGAAAGTGTATGCTTTACACTTTTGTGTTCCCAGGAAACTCCAAAATAAAGCAAAAGATGACAATAAAGAAGAAACAAGCCCTTGGAAAATAAATGTTGCATGTTTGTAATTTATGTGTGTGTGTGTTATTATGGCTTCGAGAAGCATGGACTAGAAAGGCCTCTCATCATATGAATGTCGGAGGCTGTGTGCCCACTCATTTGGATCCTTAGTTGTTATTACTATTTCTTATTTTGATTTATAGATGGGAATGTTACTGGACTGCAGCCAAATATCACAATGAACTTTTCAAAATATTTTCTTTGGCAGCATTATCATAGAAAAATTACCTAGCCTGTTGCTACCTGTGGCCTGCTAGTCCTTCTTTCTTAACCGCGTTATTTTCAAGTTGACTTAGGCAGTTTGCTTTCTCTCTGGAGGGTGACCATGTCATTTAAACTCCTGAGAACTTGAAGCCAAGAATTTGAACTGATTTCACATGAGATTTGTTTTCTTGCAAGTATGATGAAAAATCTTGTAAAGTTTACAGTGGCCTTTTCAAGGAAATTGGTGCATGTGACAATTTTGATCCCTGAATATTTCTAGCAATTTCCAGACTCTTAACTCCAGTGGGTATTTTTTGTTTTAGTTTTTGTTTAGTTTTGTTTTGATAAAGATTTCCAAGAGTGTGCATGCCTATTGCTATAGGACTTTATCTGTCATTTAAGTTTCAGTTTTTAAATTTTGTGGTTGTTTACAATAGGACTATTTTTAGCTGTGTTGTTGTTATTGTTAGGCACTGTGCACTTGGTGTCTGACTCACAGCCACCCTATGTACAAGTGGAGAAACAGTGTTGTTAGTGCTTCTCTGCTATTCTTAGGGTTTTCAATGGCAGATTTTTTTGGGGGAGTGGGTTGCTGCGTCCTTCTCTGAAGCCTACAGCAGCTGGTGTTCCCAGGTGGTCTCTCACCCAAGTACTAACCAAGCCTGACCTTGCTTAACTTCTGAGATCTGACAGGATCGGACACCACAGTGATATAGCACTGTTTAGCTTTAGAAACCAGGAAAAATGAAATGATTTAAAGAAAAAACCCCCAGCATGTTATTTTTAAGACATACTGAGTTATTTTTGTTATTAGTTGCCATCAAGTTGGATCAGACTCATAGCAACCCTCATAAGAGTTTTCAATGGCTAATTGTTTCAGGATTGCTTTGAGAATGGATTCCCATGTCCTTCTCCCATTTTTGTGGTCCCGGGGATTGAACTCTGCTCCTCAGAGAGTGTGGTGCAGCATTCTACCAACTGAGCTAAACTTCAGCCCAACTAATTGAGTAAGTACTAGGAAAATGAATATTTTGTCAATGATGAAAATGTATGTACTCAATGTGAATATGCCATTTCTAAATCATTGTACCTAGAATGATAAATTGTAGGTGATTTAAAACACAGAGTAAGAGCCTTCTGAGCTAAAATCTTTGAAAGAATTTTCTTTGTAATACTGTATATGTTTATGTCCTTCCAAACTCAAGTGTAAATTTAATTGCCACTGTAACAGTATTAAGGGACTTCTAATACAGTAGGTGGGAGAAGAACTTGGCAACCCACTCCCAAAAATCAATCCACCATTGAAAACCCCAGAATAGCAGAGAAGCACTGACAATAGTGTTTCGCCAGTTGTTCATAGGGTCACTATGACTCGGGTACCAACTTGATAGCACCTAACAACAATAATACAGTAGTTGATTAGGCTATGATAGCTTTGCCCTCATGAATAGATTAATGCTGTTATTGTGGGAGATAGTTTGTTAAGATGTCCAAGTTTAGCCTCCTTTTGCCTCTCTGTGTCTGTCTTCCTCTCCCTTTCTTGCCTTTCTATTTTCCACAATGGTATGACACAGTAAGAAGGCCCCTGACCTCATGCTAGACTTTTTATCTTGGACTTTCAGCTTCCAGAAATGTGAGCCAAGCCAATAGTGGTGGCACACACCTGTAATCTCACCACTAGGGAGGCTGAGGCAGGAGGATTACAAATAGACTTCACTCCCCACAAAAAAGTGAGCCAATAAATTTCTGTTTATTATAAATTACCCAGTACCATACATTCTCTTACAGCAGCAGAAATGAACTAAGGATTTTTTCACCAATTATGCTCTATTATCTGAATTATTATATTTTATTCCCTGGGATTTAGCTCAGTGGGTAGAGCGCTGCACTGCAGTCTCTAAGGCCCCAAGTTCAATTCCCAGCACCGCAAAAATGGGAGAAGGACCTGGCAATCCACTCTCAAGGCAATCCCGAAGCAGTCAGCCATTGAAAACCCTATGAGAGTCGCTATGAGTCAGATAACGACTCGACGGCACCTAACAACAACAACAATTCCCTAGCAGGATTTGGGGGAAAAACCAAAGATTCTATTTCCTGATCCTACCATAGTAACAGAGCTTACAATATCATTTCTGAATAAGAATTCCAAAGGCTAACAATAATTTACACATGAAACCTAGAAGTCAAAGGTACTACTACATACTACATTTTCACTATGCGCCCTGCAAATTCTAGAAAAGCTGAAGTAATGTTCTTTCCTTTGGGGGGACTTCACATCTATCAGGAAATAATTTCAGACAACAGATAGTCAAGAAGCAGGTTCTGTGTTGCAACCTACAAGTATGATGGATGACAGAGAAGAGCTTGCAGTTGCCTAAGAAGACAGAACTTCAGCCAGGTGTGAAGAGTATGCAAGATTTGAAGGGATAGATAGAATGGAAGAGGGAATTGCATACAGAGAATGAAGAGAGGGGAATCTTAGTAACAGTGGGATATAGTTATGAATAACTGTGGATACAGGATCAAAGTACAATAAAAATTAAGAACAGATATTGAAGAAAGAGTTAGTGGCACATGACTTAAATGTTATATATGATTTTTCCCTTCTTTAATGTCTATATTTTCATTTTTTTCATATAATAGAGGATATGCTTGCCAAGAAAGAGAGTTTGATCCTGTACTGAACAAGAGAATTTATGATGAATATGAGAAATGTTCACATCCTTGACAGAGTAGCTGTCCAAAGATAGCAGGAATGGGAAACTGGAGTTCATATAACCAAACAGAAAATTACTGTAGCAAATTAGGATAAATTAGTGAAAGCCTAAAAAAATGGATTGATATCTTTTCTGTAAAGGATGATTGTAAATATTTTAGACTTTTTAGACTTCATGGTCTCTGTGGCAACTACTCATATGACAAAGTTTATATCAAGGAAGCAGCCACATCCAATATATAAATGAGTGAGCCTGACTGTGTTCCAATAAAACTTTATTTATAAAAACAGGCAAACGGCTATATTTGACCTGCAGACCAGAGTTTCTGAACTCTAGTCTAAACTGTAGTAGTAATGTGGGAATAAGAAGGTAATAATTTGACATATGGAAGAACATATTATTAGATTCTAATATTTGCCTACATAAAAGAAGAAAAAAAGAAAGAGCCAAAGATTTCAAACAATACATCAGGCATTGAAATACCAATGTGAGATTCATCAATAGGGAGATTATACTGGAATTCATAAAAGTTACTTGTTGAAGAGAAGAATGGAGGGCCAAAGACAATGTTTCAAATAATTTTAAGTGGGCCAGGTATTGGACTCTGGGATTGGGGAGAAACTCTTTTTCTTAATCTGAATACTAGTTATATTGCAGTGTATGCTTTGTAAAAATTTATGAACCTGTGTAATCATACTTTTTGCTTTCTATTTACTTATATTGTACTTCAATGCTTTGTTGTTGTTAGGCATCACTGAGTTGGGTCCAACTCATAGCGAGTCTATGTACAACAAAACAAAATGCTACCTGATACTGTGCCATGCCCAGCACTATGTCAGTGATTCTCTGCTATTCATAGAGTTTTTGATGACAGATTGTTTAAGGAATGGGCTGCTGGGTCCCTCTCCCAAGCCTACAGCACCCAGTGTTCCCAGGTGGTCTCCCATCCAAGGACTAACCAAGCTCCAACCCTGCTTAACTTCTGAGATCTGATGAGATTGGACATCAGGGTAGTATGGTGTAGGCTCAATAAATACCAAAGAGATTGAAAGAGGAAATAAAATCAATAAGAAAACAAAGAAATCATGATCAGAGAAGTACAAGAAGAGCCAGAATAATGAAATATCACAGAAAGCAAGGAAAGAGTAATTGGCCAAAAGAAGCAAAATTAAAGTGACAATGGAGAAATGGGCTTCAACTCTACCAACAGGAAAGAGATTCTCCTCCTTCCTTTTCCTCCTCCTTTCTGTCCTCTTCTTCATTTTCTTCCTCCTGCTAGAGACTGAACCTATGGCCTTCTGCATCATAGGCAAGTGCTTTTATTATTTTTAATGAGAAATATTGTGTATGTTTGAGAAATGGGAAATAAGCCAGTGAAGAAGAGTGAAGACATTAATAAGAAATGGAGAATACATATGTGAAAATAAGCTACATGGGAAGGATGTCTAACTCCAAAAACAGATAGGCTACATAAACAGAATGAAAGACAAGACAAATGTAGTTATAGAGCTACCCAGAAGAGGGCCAAATCTACTCCATGATGTGAAGTCATCTATGGAGGGTACACTTTTGTTGGGGAGGAGGGGTATCTGATAGTCGGGGGCTGGGAGTTGAAGGAAGTTGGAAAATCTTTAAAACTTTAAAAATAAATTAATGAAATTGAGATGATTGCTAAAGAGTAATATGTGCTTCTAGGTATTCTCAAAAGAATACCATTAAATGATTGGCTGGCATCCATATGAAAACTATGATATTTTAAAATGACTATGGTTAACTGGCAGTTCAAATTAGAAATTAGCATAAGTGATATGATCATACTGTTTCTAGGTGGAATCTCAATTCTTAAAATCTATCTTGATATAGAAGGTTTTCTTTTTAGTATATTTTAGTTTACTATAAGATTGGTATTATAAAGTTGAAAAAGGAAACTGGAATATTGATGTTTTCAAACCAAAAATTGTAATATTAAGATCAAAACTCTAGGCTGGTTTAAATTGGCAAACTATTTAACCAAATGAATACACATAAATACAAATATATTGATGTATATATAAGTTAATGATATAAATATAAAAACAACCTTAAATATTTAGTGACATTTCTTTATGTAATCTTAAAGAAGATCATGTTACTCACATACACACTATATCATCAAAATCAGATTCCTAATTTTAAGAACTGTTTAGATGTTTAAGTTGTTTTTATCATTAATAATTTACTTTGAAAATATGCCAAACTCCATCAAGTCCAATAAAATGAAGATCATGAAGTAATAAATAAAAATGAAATCACTGTGAAATCGCATTATAGGGATATAATTGGATACACCTAGCTGCCTCATACTGGTACTTAATAAACATGTTTTCACACTGCAATATAATTACCAGTCTCCACTGAACTATGTATGCAAAATTGATGAAACAGTTGAGTCTTAATGAACAGAGATTTTTGCATTTCATTACTAGGTTATATAACCCTGCTCATAAACTTTATGAAACAATTTAATGCCAATTCATTGCAGATAATAGTGAAAAAATTATTTTTAAAAATCTGTCTTGAATGCTTTTATTCTTCAGCAATGTCTAATACACTAATTTTCCTCCATTTCAATAAAGTGGATTGAACCAGGGTAAGATTACAGATTTAAAGTTCCATAACTTTACTGATTACTTTTTTAAGGACCATGAAATGTTTATCAGTTAGATCAAGACAATATTTTAAACATGCACATATTTAAGTAACTGTCAGTGGTAGTAGACCTTAACTTATTTTGATTGATCTTAGCTCATAATAAAGACCGACTTTACTTACGACTTCTGGGTCTTATGTTTCTATAATAGTACTACTGAATAGTGAAAGATCAACAGTGACTATTATTGAAGGTTTTTTTGTTTTGTTTTGTTTTGTTTTCTGGTGCTGAGAAATGAACCCAAAACCCCATGCCTGCTATGCATGCACTCTACCATATTATAGTAATTTTAATGTAATTTTTACTATTGTTAATTAATTTTATTTTAGAGAGAGTTCAGTTCTCCTCTTTGCTCCCATAAAAGGTAGAGGAGTAGCAAGGTTATTTTGATTGGATCTTATTTTCTAAGGGTAGAGTTCTTCTTCTTGACTGGGTAGAATTTGGATCCTTAGTTATGGAGAAAAGACTTTCCCTTTGTACAAACTGCTCAGATAAGCTCAAGATAAATTGCTTTCTGCTTAGATGGACACCTGAAACAGAAGCTGCCTTTAAATATCTTCAATAGGAATTACTAAAGGCTTCAGTTCTGAGTCCACCTACAGGGCAACTCTTTTGCTGGTATGTGTCTGAATGGGCAGGTATAGCTCCTCGGAGGTTTGATCCAAATTTGGGGAACTGCTCCCCAGCAGGTAGCCTAAACAGGGAATATAGTGGCCAAATGATGGCCCCACGCCCTAACGATAGTAACAGCAGCAGACTCTTGATTCTTGAGACCTTAAAACTTACCTTGGGCAGAGAGTAAATTGTTTACACCTCTCATGATGTGACAGAAATTTTAAATAACAAAAGCCACCTCTGGCTTTCTGACAACCATTTCCTTAAATATCAGGCATTGCTCTTAGGAGGGCCAGTTGTACAGCTTCAAACTTGTTCTGCTTTGAATCCTGTCGTATTCCTGCCAGAGAAACGGTGAGAACTCAAGCATGACTGTCCATAAATTATTTCCCAAATTTACACTGGAAGAAAGACTTGATTAATACTCCTTTAGATAACCCTGACTTGACTCTTTCTACTGCCAGCAGCTCCTTCAGGAGAGAATAGTTTTCAAAGGATGGGATATACAGTGGTCACCTTACATCAACAACTGAAAGGGCCCTGCTTCCTCCAGGAAAAATGTTCAGTTGGTAAAATTCATTGATTTCAGTTGGGCTTTAAAACTGGGCAAGGAAAAGAGTGTTGAAGTTTACACAAACAAAGTATGTCTTTCTAGTTCCCCATGCCCATGCTGCTATTTAAAAAAAAAAAAAAAAAAGCAGCTCTTGGGAGAGTTTTGAATAGGATTGGGACATGTTCTCAGTACTGTTTTGGGACACCCCCCCAACATGTGATTATGACCTCCTGGATCATCAATTTTCAAGGTTAACTCAATCTATCCATAAGAGTTTAATCTTTCCCCAAGTCCCCATTCCAAGGGAACCCAGGCTGTAACACACACTTTTGAATGGCAAAATGTGACCCCCCTCAGAAAAATGTAAATAATAATACTATTCACTCAGCTAGCTCTTCCACAGAGGAAAAAAACCAATTTTTTCCTCTATTAATTACCCTCCAAACATAGCGTATAGGACTTGCCTATATGAGAACAGAATGAGGAGAGTCCTACACCCACTAACACTAGTTAGGATCCCCTTCTGTAAAGAGGGGGGATTGATAGGAGTTAGTAAGTTTCAGGCAGGTTTAGGGAAATAAGCCCTGGAAACAGGGAACTACAGAGGCAAGGCAGTTGCCCAGCAAACAATTAGGTCATCTAAATTTTGGTCAAACCACATGAGCCTCATTGTCCTAAGTTCCAGTTTTCAAAGGCAACAAGTCACAACTTGGTCAACAGTCTCCAAATCAAGTCCCATTCTTCTAAGAAAAACAAGTCCCATAACCTGGCCAGCCATCAGTTAGCTAATGAATCTCTTGTTGTTGTTAGGTCCTGTTGAGTCCATGTAAGCAACCCTGTGTATAACAGTGGAAACACTACTGGACACTGTGCTATGCCTGACATTATTGTTAGTGCTTCTCTGCTATTCATAAGGTTTTCAATGGCTGATCTTTTGGGGAGTGGGCTACCAAGTCCTTCTCCCAAGCCTATAGCACTTGGTATTCCCAGGCAGAATCCCATCCAAGTACTAACCAGGTCTGACCCTGCTTAGCTTCTGAGATCTGATGCAATCTGACACCACAGTGATATGGCTGCAAGCAATCACTCTTTAGGTAGAAACAATAGGAACAACTGCCCTTTAACTCTACAGGGCCAACATATAGGAACTCTCAAACTGATGACCAGTTTACTGAAGCTAGCTCAAAGAATCCAGCTCAAAGAAAGGGACCATAAACCCCCCTAGACAACAGCCCCACCTCAGCTACCTAGTCAGGACCTTCTCCATTCTTTTAGAGGCTTTGTCTATCCTCTCAATAAAATCTTCCTTGCTCTTGCTTGTCTTGGCTATCTGTGCATTTATTCTTGGGTCCATGGACCCAGGGGCTCAGCACCTGAGGAGGAAACTCTAGTCTCACAACTACCAAATGATGTCCTAACGGTAAATTACTGCACAGCAGTAGAAAACTAATATAGCTTATTTTGAGTATTAGGAAGTCCCTGGTTTAGTTGTCTAAAATCTCAGTTTCATTTCATTCCATTTCATTTCCTTCCCTTCCCTTTCCTTTCCCTCTCTCTCTCTCTCTTTTTCTCTCTCTCTCTCTCTTTTAACTCTCTCCCTCCTTCCCCCTCCCTCTCCTTCCTTCCTTCCTTCTTTCTTTTGCAATAGTGGGTGTTGAATCCAGGACCTTGAACATACTAGGCAAGTACCCTACCACTGAGCTACATCATGAGACTCATATAATTTGGTTTTATTTTGAGACAAGGTCTCCCTAAATTTTGCAGGCTCCCTCTGGCCTCAAACTTGTGATCTTTCTGCCTAAGTCTCCCTGACTGTCTTGGATTATAGGTGTGATCTACAGAACCAGCCTCTCAATATCTTATTGTCACTACTTAATAATATCACTATATTCCATTATTCTCAACCATACATTGGTGGACAGAAAACAAAGGACTAAAGTCACTGGCATTTCTTTATCCACATATTTGCAGTTTTAATTTTAAGATTTAATTTATAGCTAATGTAAACTTCTTAAGGAAGTGGTAATTTAATTAGTGTGCTGGAACATTTGAACAAGACAATAAATTCAAAACTACATATGGACAAATATGAAAGGGTACAGTGTAAACAGATGTTGTGGGTAGATTGGCCAGAGGTTAAGGTACAAATAGAAGTTAAAAGATGATAATTTTGTTAGGTTCTGTGGCACACACCTGTAATCCCAGCAACTCTACAGGCTAAGGAAGGAGGATCATGAGTTCAAGGCCAAAGGCTGCCTGGCAATTTAGGGTGATTCTATCTTCAAACAAAAAACAAACAAAAAAAGGAGCTGCGAGCACAGCTTAATGGTAGAAGACTTGCCTAGCATACACAAGGCCCTGAGTTAAACCCACTCAGTATTGAAAAAAAAAGATAATTTTCCTTTCTTTTACCTCATTTATTTATTTATTTATTTATTTATTTATTTATTTATTTATTCCAGAGGAAGAAGATTTAGTCAATATGCACACTGGGAAGTAGAACAGATAGAAAGAGCCTCATGACCCTCAAGTCCATCTTCAGGGAACTGACAAGAGCTTCAGGTTTATTTAACTAGAGAAAAAGTTGGGGGCAGGGGCAAGAGATATGCATAAGTAAGTAGTCCTGATTTGAGAGTTTTCAGAAAACTGTCTGTCATCCCTGGAGGGATTTGTCTGTAGTTTCTTATCAAAGATTTGTTGATCAATTCCAGCTTCCCAGATCCAAACTGGCTGTGGGTTTAGGACAAGGGCTGGACACCTTCAGAGGCCTCTTGTGGTCTGAAATGCTATTCAATAAAGGCAGCTTATAAGTGCCTCTTATGATTGCCACCCCACTTTTTACATGCCTCTCAATCTTGAGAGGACCAAAAATAGAACAGTGACAGTATTACATTTATATTTATGATATTGACAAAATAAAACTTTAAATGTCTTATGTACCCTAACATGTGTAGCTGAGGTAGGAGGGCCCAGAGATTAGTGACTCAGTGGAGGGTCCCATGGAGGTCCCAAGTATGTCCTCTGACCCTCCCCCTCTCCCTTTCTCTAAGAAGGAATATTGATGGCTCTAATACCACTATAATAGGCCTGTTATTGTTAGGTGCCGCCAGTCAGTCCCCTGACTTATAGGGACTCTCATAGGGTTTTCAATGACTGTTCTGGATTGCTACTTCCTTCTCCTGTTTTTGTGGTCCTTGGGATCAAACCCAGGGTCTTGGTGAGCACAGAGAAGCACTCTATCAACCGAGCTAATCCCCAGCCCTATAATAGGCCTGTTGTTGTTGTTAGGTGCCGCCAAGTCAGTATCCAACTCACAGAGACCCTACATACAACAGGCGAAACAGTATTGTTACTGCTTCTCTGCTATTCATAGGGTTTTTAATGTAGATTGTTTTTAGGAGTAGGTTTCTGGGTCCTTCTCCCAAGCCTACAGCACCTGGTGTTCCCAGGTGGTCTCCCATCCAAGCACTAGCCAGGCCCAACCCTGCTTAGCTTTCGATATCTGATGGGATTGGACATCACAGTGGTATGGCTGCAGGCTTATAATAGGCCTAGCCAAGCTATATAGTTTGGGCCTATTTTGTTGCTATGGTTTCAGGGCCATGGTCCCCTCAGGTCATTTTAGATGTTCTGTTTCATGAGGGCCAAAATAGCAATCATCACATCTAGCCCATGTCTAGCCTGTAGAAACTGTATGTGTAGAAACATAGTATTCTACCTGGTCCTCTGGGTCTTACATTCTTTCTGTCCCTCTCCTGCAATGATCTCTGAGCCTTGGAGGGAATTACTTTTCTCTATTAAGTGCTGAGCATTGGGGAGCATGCCACAGCAACAGTAGAAATTACAGCTATAGCTACTCATTCTTGGACTGACACAAACTCTAATTAAAAATACTCAATCTTAGTTAGAATGGAGTCATCCGAATCAATGGGCAAAAATATCATAAACATCAGAATAGCCCATGTTTTGTATGTCCCAGTTTTTAATGGCTGAGAGTATCAGTATTAGTCTTTAAGTCTCTGAATACAACCAATCTACAACTAGTCTATGGGTATAAACATAAATGCTTAGAAGGCAATTTGACAGCCACATCATATTCTTTTAGCAAAACAATAGCAATAGCTCCCTTGTTGGGTCCTATGATCTCCCCAGCCACAGGTTTTTGTCCTGGTTACAGTACCTAATAAGGATTTCCTCCTATGGATCAGACCTTAAATCCAATTAGAAAGTGTTTGGTTTGATCCATAGCAGTGATGGCACTACAACACTATCAGGCATATCTTGCCTCACATTTGAACACATGGGGCCCAAAACTGAGCAGGACCATTGGTGACAGTTCTCCCCCAGAAACCTGGATTATGTCAGAAGACACCATGGAAACTAGCCAGTAGCGAGCGAGCTTCCATCTCAGTCCCAGCTTGATCTCTTCTGTCCTGAATTTGTGAGATATTTACCATCCAGGAGAAGAACCCGGCAACTGACTCCCAAAAATCAGTCTGCCATTGAAAACTTTATGAATAGCAGAGAAGCACTGATAATAGGGTTTTGCCTGTTGTACCTGGGGTCGTTATGAGTCAGATATTGACTCAAAGGCACCTAACAACAACATTTACCATCCAGTTTTGGCACCTAACTAATAGCAATGGCAATATCCTGTAAAATAGTGTGTGTGTTGGGGAGCCTCAGAGAGCACCCTGGCCAACAGCTCATAGAGAAGTAGCCCATCCCTGGCACTGGGATTTTTCTTTAACAACCAAATGGCTTCTGAGAGTATCCTTATTCCTGCCAATTTTGGGAGACACCCATGCATAACATTGAATATGGTGAGTCCCTAAATGCAGCTTTACCTATTGATTGCTCTCATTGAAATGCTTGTGAGAGGCCTGTGGCAGTTTCCATTCAGGTGAGGGCATATTTGTATCCATTGCTGACAGGTATAGGTCCCATGCAGTCTATTTGCCAATCCCATACAGGACAGTTTGATTAATATATTTGCCCTATCATAGTATCTGCAACCATACCCATTGTGGTGCCTGATCCCATCAGATCTGAGAAGCTAAGCAGAGTTGGGCCTGGTTAGTAGTTGAATGGGAGACTGCCTGGGAACACCAGGTACTGTAGGATTGGGAGAAGGACCCAGAAACCCACTTCCAAAGAACAATCAGCCATTGAAAACCCTATGAATAGCAGAGAAGCAGTGATAATATTGTTTCACCTGCTGTACATGGGGTCACTGTGATTCAGACACTGACTCAACAGCACCTAACAACAACAACAACAACAGCATAGTATCTGTTTGTTGAAGTTGTAATTGAGAATAAGCATCACATGGCTGGATAGTGTGCAGAAAATCAACAAAAAAATTTTAGCCTGTGTTGGCTCCCTTGTGGCCAGACTTTACATGAACTCAGTGAATAGGCTTTGGTGGTTCCCGAGGGCAGATGGCCTATATTTTGGTAAAGGTATTGCTTTTTGATTTCTAGGAGGACTCAGTGGGCTATGGATTGCTACATGGAAAACTACTAGGGGCTCTGACTCCTGTGGAACTACACTATATAGTGTCCCTTCACATATATTGTCACCATAGTAATCAACCCAGCACTTGCCAGTCTTCTCTTTCCCTTTGAGTCAATAAAGTCAGGCCTCTGAATGTATCCCAACTGTCAGTACAGATTGTCATAGGCCATCTCTCAGATTTACTCCCTGTAACTCTGCACATTGGCTACTTTTTCCTTCTCCCCTTCTGAATCACATGGCTCAGATATCACATACATCTTACCCAACCATAATATCAGCGAGTTTAGGGGCGCTGTACACCAATGTTACTTCATGCCCTGAGGAGTTACATTTCTTGAGATCTCCACTCAGGGGAGATGTCAGGTCCTTGTCTCATTTGCTGAAAAGAATTTCAGGATGAAGCAGAGAAGTGAAGTAGAGTTTTGAGTTTACTAAGTAAACAGTGTGTGTGAGAGAATGGGCACATTTTCACAGAGAATCATGGACATATATAGAGAAAGATGTGCCTAAGTGTCTTAGAGTGGGTATATGTATGATTAGGGGCTTTTGCAATTACATTGCACAATGGGGTCCTGGTGGGTGTCTGGTATAGATTTGCATATTGGAAAAGGAACATTGTTAAAATGCCTAGATTGGGATAGTTGAGGAAATTCCTATTTTATCTAGTCTGAAGGAAATTACCTAGGTCTATTAACTTTAGTTATAGCCTATAATCTAGTTTGGTGAGATTTTTTAGAGAAACTGGTTTTTGTGGAGACAGTTCTCACAGTAGCCTTTCTTTTTCTTTTCTTTTTTTTTTCTTAAATGCACCCTAACATATCAAATCTCATCTGTAACTTTTCAACAGTTCTTTTAACTTTTTTTATTAGTAATTTTTCATGTACAACTTAATGGGTCTCATTATGACATTTACATACATGCATTTCATTGTATATTGCCTTTTCTTTTTTTGATTGTGCCAGGATTCTTGGCTGATAAGACTCAGATCAGGTCACAGGATGAAAGAAGTCCTTTTCTTTCCATGTTCCTCAATTTTCTTGCCTTTTTCTATCCGGCCTCAATAAGACTCCCCAAAATTTCACAGCTGTACTTGGCTGCTACACTTTATTTAGATTGATTTCCCAACCTCCCTTTTGTAGGTGTAGCTGCCCATCCTCCAGATGCCTCTCCAGATCTATAAGACACTCAAATCAGCACCATATTGTCTATGTAATAAGACATTTTTACTGAGAGTGGGCAGGACAACAAATCAAGGTCTCAGGTCTCCCCCACCCCATGGCAAATAGTTTGACTGTGTGGGTAACATTGGAGAAATATTTTGAAGGTCATCTGCTGTCCATTTCATACATATGAGAACTGGTCTTGGGATCCAACAGCTGAAGAGATAATGAAAAAAAAAAGCATTAGTAGGGCCCAATATAGCATATAAAAAGATCTCATCCCTGGTAGAGTTATAAAATAATTATTTAAAGGACTTTAAACAGGTACTTACATAAGCCTTGACCCAATTAAGAGTTAGTTTTCTTTTTTCTTTTTCCTTTCCCTTTATTAATAAATGTTGTTGGGATACACAGAGTAATAAGGCTTTTGCTATTTCCATTGTGCAATGATTACATCACTTTTGGTTATGCTTTCATCAACTTGTATAGCTTAAGGAATATTTTGATTAATATGTAGTAAAAATCATATGCAATTATGTGTTATAGTCCCCTATTTTTCCCCATGTATTCATGTAGTTGCATTATATAATTTCAGATTATCATCTCCCCCTTTATCCCTCTATATTATCTCCCCTCCACTTCTTCCCTTCTTCAACCTTCACTCACCCCACTAGTCCCCTCCCCCTTCCTTCTACTATGCTTATATTTTCCTTCTTAGCTAATCCTGATTGTTCACTTTTATATATCTATGTATTTTTTTAAAAATTATTTTTTATTCCTTTAAGTTAGATTTAGCTCCCAAATATGAATGAGGTCATATAGTAATTCTCCTTTTGGGCCTAGGTGTGTTCACTTAAGATGATATTCTCTAGTTCCACCCATTTTGCTGCAAATGGCATCATTTCATTCTTCATTATTACTGAGTAATAGTCTATTGTATATGTATATCATATTTTTTTTAATCCATTCTGCTATTGACGGACATCTTGGTTGATTCCATGCTCTTGCAATTGTGAAAAGTGCTGCATTAAATATGGAAATGCTTGTGTTTCTGTGGTATGATGACTTATTTCTCTTTGGGTATGTTCTCAGGAGGGGAATAGCTGGGTTGTGTGGCAATTCTATTCTTAGTTTTCTAAGGTATCTCCATATTATTTATTTCCAGTGTGGTTAAACTAAGTACATTCCCATTAGAATGTAAAAGGGTTCCTTTTTCTTCACATCCTTGCCAGCATTTATTATTATTATTATTATTATTTTTATTTTTATTTTTATTAATCTTGGCCATTCTTAGTGGAATCTCAGTGTTATTTTGATTTGCATTTTCCATATGGCTAGGGATATTAAGCATTTTTTTCATGTGTTCCTGGGGCTTTTGAATTTTTTCATTTGAGAACTATCTGTTCACTTTCTTTGTCCTCTTATTAATTGGGTTATTTATTGCCTTGGAATTTTATTTCTTAAATTCTTTGTATATTCCAGAAATTAGTCCTCTGACAGATGTGTAGGATACAAAGATTTTTTCCAATTCTATGGATTTTCCCTTAACTTTATTGATTGTGTCCTTTGCAATACAGAAGCTTTTTAGTTTCATGAAATCCCATTTTTCAATTCTTGGTGCAGTTTCCTGGGCAATTGAAGTCTTGTTAAGGAAATACATTCCTACATCTATTTGTTGGAGTATATTTCCTATATTTTCTTCTAGTAGTTTTAAGATTTCTGATGTGTGTTGAGGTCTCTTATCCACTTCAAATTGACTCTCATGCAGATTGAGAGATACAGGTCTATATTCAGTTGTATAAAAATGGATATCCAATTTTACTAGCACCATTTGTTGAAGAGGCTATCTTTTCTCTATTGAGCAATCTTAACCACTTTGTCAAAAATCAGGTGGCTGTAGTTGCCTAAGTGTATGTCTGGGTATTCAGTTCTGTTCCATTGATCTTCAGGCCTATTTTTGTGCCAGTACCAAACTGTTTTTGCCACTATAGCCTTGTAGTATGGTTTAAAGTCTCGTATTGTGATCCCTGCTGCACTATTTTTGCACTTTCAGATTGCTTTGGCTATATGTGGTCTTTTATGCTTCCATATGAAGTTTAGTGATTTTTTTTCTATTTCTGCAAAGTCTGTCATTGGAATTTTGATAAAGATTGTGTTAAATCTATAAATTGATTTTGATAAAGTAGGCATTTTCACAATATTGAGTCTTCCTATTCATAAGCAAGAGAGGTCCTTCCATCTTCTAGTATCCTCTGCAATTTCCTTCTTTAATGTTTTGAAATTTTACTTGTAGAGGTCTTCAAGAACTTTAGTTATACTGACTCCTAAATATTTAATTTTTTGGTGGGCTATTGTAAATGGATTGTTGCCTCAATTTCCCCTTCTTTCTGTTCACTGTTGGTGTAAAGGAAGACTACTGATTTTTGAGTACTAACTTTGTATCCTGCTACTTTGCTGAATGAGTTAATTAGCTTTGTTTTCTAGAGGAATTTTTGGGGTCCCTAAGGTAAAGGGTTATGTTATCTGTGAAGAAGGATAATTTGGCCTCTTTGCCTATCTGTATCCCTTTAATTTCTTTCTCTTGCCTGATTGCTCTGGGTAGGACTTCAATCACCATATTGAATAAGAGAGGAGAGAGAGGACATTCTTGTCTTGTTCATGATCTTAGAAGGAATATTTTCAGTTTTCCTCCATTTCATATAATATCAGCTACAGATTTATCATAGATGGCCATTATGATGTTGAGATATTTCCTTATTATGCCCATATTCTGCAGGCATTTTATCATGAAATGATGTTGCACTTTGTCAAAGGCCTTCTCAGCATCAATTGAGATGATCATGTGATTTCTCTCTGGAAATCTTCTGATGTGTTAAATTACATTGATTTTCATATGTTGAACAAATCTTGCATCCATGGAATGAAGCCCACCTGATCATGGTATATGATTTTTTTTCATGTGTTGCTGAATTTGATTTGCCAGAATTTTACGGAGGATTTTTATGTTTATGTTCATTAGGGAAATTTGTCTATATTTCTCTTTCTTTGAAGTGTCCTTGCCCAGTTTTGATGTCAGGGTGATACTGGTTTCATAGAATGAATTTGGAAGTGTCCAATCCTTTTCTAGTTTGAAGAGAATAGGCATTAATTCTTCTTTGAAAGTTTGATAGAATTCAGCTGTGAACCTGTCAGGACCTGGAATTTCCATTGTTGGGAGATTTTTTTATTACTGCCTCTATTTTAGTGAATAAAATGGGTATATTTAAATTGCTTATGTCCTCCAGGCTTAATTTGGGTAACTCATAGGTGTTGAGGAACTTATGCATTTCTTCTGTATTTTCATTTTTCGGGGGAAGTACAATTTCTCAAAGTATTCCCTGATGAACTGGATTTTATTGCTATCTGTAGTTGTGACCCCATTCTCATCTCTAATTTTTTTTTATTAATTTTGGCCTTTTCTTTCTTTCTTTTGGTGAGACTGGCTAAGGGAGTGTCTATTTTATTAAACTTTTTTTAAGAACCAGCTCTAAATCTCATTAATTCTTTGAGTTGTCTTTTTAGTTTCTAATTGGCCAATCTCTGCCTTAATCTTAATAATTTCTGTCTGAGTACTCCATTTGGAGTTGGCTTGTTTTTGGCCTTCCAGTACCTTAAGATGTGTTGTTGTTTAATTGCACTTTCCCTAATTTATTGATGAAGGCACTCATGGCTATGAACTTCTGTCTTAGCACTGCCTTTGCTGTATCCCATAGATATTTGGTAGGATATGTTTTCATTCTTATTTGATTGCAGAAAATTTTAAATTTTCTCTCTGATTTCTTTGATGACCCATTGATCATACAGAAGTGTATTATTTAGTTTCCATATATCTGTAACATTTCTGAAATTTATCTTGCTTTTCAGTTCTAGTTTTGTTCCATTTTGATCTGATAAGGTACAGGGGATGGTTTCTATATTTTTATTTGTTTGTTTGTTTTTGATGAGGCCACTTTTGTGGACTAAAAGGTGGTCTATCATAGAAAAAGTTCTATGTGGTGCTGAGAAGGATGTGTATCTCACATCTGATGGATGGAATATTCTGTAGATATCTGTAATGTCCAGTTGGTCTATGGTGCTGTTTAAGCCAATTGTTTCTCTATTAATTTTTTCCTTTGGTGACCTATCTTTCAATGAAAATTAGGTATTGAAATATGCCATAATTATTGTGTCTTGCCTGATGTGTTCCTTTATCTCCAATAAAATATTTTGTGAAGATCAGTACACTTATATTTGGTGAATAAATATTAGGTATCATGATGAGTTCTTGGTTGACTATGCCTTTTAGTAATATGTCATAATGTTATTTGTCTCTTCTGATTAGTTAGAGATTATAGTCTAGCTTGTCAGGAATCAGTATCACTACCCTGGCCTTTTTTTTTTTTTTTTTTTTTTGGTTCCCACATGCCTGGTATTGTTTATTGTTTTTCAATCTTTAATTTTCAATCTTTTATGGTCTTGGTGGATGAGGTGAGTCTCTGGAATGCTGTATATCAGGGGCTTATGATTTTTAGCCCAATTGGTCAGTCTATGCCTCTTGAATGGTGGGTTGAGTCCATTTACATTCTGAGTAATTATTGAGAGGAACTTCTTACTCTGCATCAATTTGGTGTTTGTTTCTATTTTTTGATTCATAATTAGCCTGTTTTTTTAGGTTCCCATGATATTTATTATTCATTCCTTTGATTCTTGTATTTGGGGTTGCCTTACATCTCCCATATGCAGTGTTTCATTTATGATCTTCTGCAATGCTGGCTTAGTGTCTGTGAATCATTTTCAAAAGTCTACATCACGGAATGTCTTGAATTTGCCATCTATTTTGAAAGATAGCTTCATTGGGCAATGTAATCTTGGTTGGCAGTTATTCTTTTTCAGGACTTGAATTATGTCTGACCAAACTTTCCTTGCCTTTAAGATTGTTTTTGAGAAGTTAGCTGTGATTCTGATGGGTTTGCCTTTGTAAGTGAGTTGCCATTTCTGTCTTATAACCTTTTAGAATAGCTTTCTTGCTCTCTAGATTTAGCATTCCAATTATAATATAGTATGGAGAGGATCTGTTCTGATCTACTGTATTTGGAGTTCTGAATGCCTCAGTTGTATAGATATCCATCTTTTCCCTTAGTTTTGGGAAGTTTTCATCTAATATCTCTAGATTTCCTAACCCTCTCATGTTACTTCAGCTCCTTTGTGAACCCCTGAATATGTTGGTTGCATCTCTTCATTTTAACAAACACCTCTTGAAAATGCTGGTC
>VMDO01011305.1:0-67423 GCA_007922755.1 Pedetes capensis
CTTTGGCCAATTACCTAAACCTCTTAAGTAGGGGGATGATCTTGAATTACTTGATTTAGGTTTCAGATTTACATTTTCCCTTTAACATATTCATCCATTCACATCTTTGGTTTCAGATTATGCAATGTCACTGCTTGTTACAGTTCATGAATACACAGTAAGGCATATTTACTAACAGTTCTAGAGTCAGTGTTTTAATAATAAGATTATTATATTCTCAATGCTATGAATATGCTAATTTTGTGGTAAGAATAAAGCAAGAAAATCTAATGTTATTTTTAAAAGTAAATGTGAAAACAAATTGGTTGGAATGTATAAATACAACTAGATAACTAGTAGAATATTTTGCATAGTAAAGATACCTCTTGAGACCAAAGTTCTTATTCCTATAAAATTCATCCTATAAATTCTAGATACCCTACTGCATTAAATGACTGCAAAAAAAGATCAGGTTATAAGTTTTAAACAGATGAACACTAACCTCTGCATACACTAGTTTTAAATTTCTGAATAACTAACAAGTAATCTTGACATTGTGTCCCCAAAAAGATTTCCTATACTGCATTTTTACTCCTTACTCTTTATCTGAATGAGAAGATAAACTCACATGATATAATTACTCAGTTATTATGTATTAAATAACATCTTTAAATGATGAACTATTTAAAGAAATAAGTAAAGCCATAGATGTGCTCACATTGTTACATACTATACATATAATATAAATATTGCTTTATAACTTGATATACTTGCTTTACAGTGCATGATTATTTGGGTCTGTTCTTAGCATACTTGCCATAGTAC
Organism: Pedetes capensis; assembly: GCA_007922755.1. Taxonomy (NCBI): domain Eukaryota; kingdom Metazoa; phylum Chordata; class Mammalia; order Rodentia; family Pedetidae; genus Pedetes; species Pedetes capensis. Next base: position 805 of record VMDO01011305.1, read on the forward strand.
TTAATAAGTGATCCATTACATACTTTGTAACTAATTTTCATCTCCAAATATTAGGACTTACTCCTATTGTATGCATCCAGTTATATTCAATTACTGACTTTATTTTACTCTCTCTTCTTTCTTTATATAATCTCCTATATTAAACATTACCAGTGATCAACATTATCCAAGTTTTCTACATTTCCTAATCGATCTGGTGCTGAGATTGCATGTGTCTAGTTATTGTAATTAATTGTAACAGTGATATTTCCCATTCTCAGGTAGTGTCTGGTTTGCTTTCCCTATTCTTTCTTCCTTTGTCTGCCAACAGAATTTTCTGAAAGCCAAAAGGTAATATAACCATAAGATGAAAGCAGTCTTATCCTTGAGACACCAACTGAAAGGATAGGCACTTATATGATAACCCAGAAGAGCTTTACAACCTGCATAGTATTAAAAAATGAGTAACATTCTGTTGGTTAAGACAATGAGAGGTTTTTTTTTGTTTGTTTACTAGAGATAATTACCCATTTAATTATCTCTTTCTGTCTTCTTTCTTGTCACAGTTAAACTTATACTTATTGAATACCCTGTATCATGCATTGGGCAATTCATCAGAGACAGAGATGAGGCTCAATCACTGTCTTCAGGAAGCTCACAAGATAAGACTGAGTAAAAATAAAGCCAATAATTAGAAATTTTGATGACTGCTATTATGGCATTACTTCTATGCACCCTTTGATGTTGAAGGAAGCATCCTAGGACAAGTAATGCTTGATTAGAATGTAAAGGGAAAGGAGGATTTATCCAGAAGGAAAAATGAAGAAAGACATTCCAAACCCAGGAAATAGCATGTATCCCTTGGGATACTAACTGAGGTACCTCAGTTTTCTTCTCTTGAGGACATTTGCTCAAAAAAGTGACCTTGCAGTAATTCCTGATTTATCATATTCTTCAAGTCTCCATATCCCCGAAGGATCATCTAGTTAGCTTTTTCTCTTTTCTTTTCTTTTTTCCCCATTTATTGGTATATGTTGGTGGGGTACAGAGTAATATTTTAGAGAGTAATATTGTTGTTGCCATCGAGTCGGTATCCAGCTCATAGCAACCCTACATACAACAGGGGAAACACTATTGTCACTGCTTCTCTACGGTTCATAGGGTTTTCAATGGTGGATTGATTTTTGGGAGTGGGTTGCTGGGTCCATCTCCCAAGCCTACAGCAACTTGTGTTCCCAGGCAGTCTCCCATCCAAGTACTAACCAGGCCTGACCATGCTTAGCTTCCAAGATCTGATGGGATCAGATGCCACAGGGCTATGGCTGCAGGCATAGAGTAATATAGCATTTGCTCTTTCTATTATGCAACTATTACATCAATTTTGGTTAAGCTTTCTTCAATTTATGAGGTTTATGGAAACTTTTGACTAATATGTAAGAAAACTCAGATGCATATTTGGGTTATATTCCCCTATTTTTCCCATGTACTCATGAAGTTACATCATTTACATTGAGATTATCCTCTCCCCCATCCCTGTGCATTGTTTGTCTTCCCCATCCCACCTTCCATAGTCTTTGTGCCCCTTTGCTTGTCCCCTGCCTCCTCCTTTCTGCTCTTTATTATCCCTTTTTCAGTAAGTTCAACTGTGCATTTTTATACATCAATTTATGCACAGGATTTTTCTTCATTTAAGTAAGATTCAGCTCCCAAATATGAGTGAGAGTATATAGTATTTCTCTTTTTGAGCTTGAGTTCTTTCACTTAAGATGTTATTCTCTAGTTCCATCCATTTTGCTACAAATGACATTATTATATTATTTTATTGCTCAGTAATATTCCATAACCTGCAGTGGTAGCCCTGTGACATCCGACCCCGTCAGATCTCGGAAGCTAAGCAGGGTTGGGCCTGGTTAGTACCTGGATGGGAGACCGCCTGGGAACACCAGAAGTTGTAGGCTTGGGAGGAGGACCTGGCAACCCCCTCCCAAAAATCAATCTGCCATTGAAAACCCTATGAACAGCAGAGAAGCACTGACAATAGTGTTTCCCCCTGTTGTACAGAGGATCGCTATGAGTCCGATACCGACTCGACGGCAGCTAACAACAACAACAAACAACAATATTCCACTGTCTATATGTACCATAATTTTTATCCATTCTTCTGTTGATAGACATCTTGGTTGTTTCCATATCCTTGTTATTGTGAAGAGTGCTACACTGAATGTGGAGATGCAAGTATCTCTGTGATATGATGACTCCTCTCCCTTTGGCTATATTCCCAGTAATGGTATAGGTGAGTTGTATGGCAGTTCTATTTTTATTTTTTCTGAGATATCTGCATATTGATTTCCAAAGTTGTTGAACCAATTTACAGTCCCACCAACAGTGTAAGAGGGTTCCTTTTTCTCCACATCCTCAACAGAGTTGTTTTGATTTGCAGTTCCCCAATGGCTAGGGCTATTTAGCATTTTTTCATGTACTTCTCATCCTTAAGAACTTCTTCATTTGGAAACTGTCTGTTCATTTCCTTTGCCCACTTGTGTATTAGATTATTTGTTCTCTTGGGATTTGCTTCCTTGAGTTCTTTGTAAATTCTAGAAAGTACCTGTCTGTCAGATTTATAGAATATGAAGATTTCCTCCCATTCAGTGGACTCTTCTTTAACTCTGATGGTTGTTTCCTTTGCTAAACAGAAGCTTTTTAGTTTCATGCAATCCCATTTGTCAATATTTGTTGCAATTTCCTGAGCAATTGGAGTCTTGTTGAGAAAATGCTTTCCTATGACTATGTGTTACAGCATGTTTCCTATCCTTTCTTCCAGTAGTTTTAAGGTTTCTGGTTTTATGTTAAGGTCTTTCATCCATTTTGAGTTGACACTTATACAAATTGAGAGGTAAGTGTCTGTTTTCATTTTTCTGCAGATGAGTATCCTGTTTTCCCACCACCATTTGTTGAAGATGCTATTTTTTCTCCATTTTGCATCCTTAGCCCCTTTGTCAAAGATCAGGTGGCTGAAGTTGCATGTATGTGTCTCTGGGTCTTCAATTTGGTTCCGTTGGTCTTCAAGCCTATTTTCGTGCCAATACAGAGCTGTTTTTTTCTATATAGCCCTGTAGTATAGTTTAACATCAGGAATTGTGATGCTGCTTGTACTTGTTTTGCAGCTTAAGATTTTTTTAGTTATGTTTGATTTTTTTATGTTTTCATATGAATTTTTGGATTTTTTTCTATTTCTGCAAAATCTGTCATTGGGATTTTAATGGGAATTGCATTAAATCTGTAAATTGCTTTCCGTTATATAGCCATTTTTACATCACTGATTCTCCCAATAAATGAGCAGGGGATGTTCCTCCACTTTCTAGTATCCTCTGATTTCTTTCTCTAATGTGTTGAAATTTTCCTTGTAGAGACCTTCAGAGTTTTTGGTTAGATTGATTCCTAAGTATTTTAAGTTCTTATTTGGCTATCATGAATTTCCCTCTCTCCCTTCTCACAATAGGGTAAAGGAAAGCTACTGATTTTTTGAGTGTTAATTTTGCATCCTGCTACTTTACTGAAGGAGTTAATTAGGTCTAAGGGTTCCCTAAAGGAGACTTGGGGGTCCTTTAGGTAAAAGATCATGTCATCCACTACTAAGGATAATTTGACTTCTTCCTTGCCTATGTGTATCCCTTTGATTTCTCTCTCATGTCTGATTGCTCTGGCTTGGACGTCAATCACAATATTGAATCAGATAGTAGATAGTACCCTTGTCTTGTTCCTGATCTTAGAAGAAATGGTTTCAATTTTTCTCTCTTTAATGTGGTATTGGCTGTAGGTTTGTCATATATGTTCTTTATGACAGTTGAGGTGTTTCCCTATTGAGCCTATCTTCTCCAGGGTTTTTATCATGAAAGGGTGTTGCACTTTGTCAAAGGCCTTCTCAGCATTAATTTAGATGATCATGTGATTTCTGTTTACAAATCTCCTGACATGTTGAATTACACTGATTGATTTTTGTGTGTTGAACCAGCCTTGTATCTGTGGAATGAAGCCCACTTGATCATGGTGTATGGTCTGTTTTTTGTCTTACTTAATTTGGTTTGCTAGGATTTTGTTGAGAATTTTTGCATCTATGTTCATCAAGGAGATTAGTCTATAGTTCTTTTTCCTAGAAGTGTCTTTCTTTTGGTATCAGCTTGATGGTGGTTTTGTAGAATATGTTTGGGATTGCTCCTTTGTTTTGTACTTGTTGAAATAGTTTGAGGAGAATATGTATTAATTTTTTTTTGAAGGTTTGAAAGAATTCTGCTGTGAAATCTGTTGGGGCCTGGGCTTTTCTTTGGTGGGAGCCTTTTTATTACCTTCCCTATTTCAGTGTATGTGTTGAGTCTGTTTATATTGCTTATATACTCTGGGCTTAATTTTGGTAAATCATATGTGTTAATGAGTTTATCAGTTTCTTCTGTATTTTCATTTTTGGGGTAGTACAATTTGTCAAAGTGTCCCCTGATAGTTTTTTGTATTTTGTTGGTATTGGTTGTTATGATGCCATTCTCATCTATCGTTTTTTCTTTTTTTCCATTTTTTGTATTTTCTTTCTTTTGTAAGACTGGCTAGGAGGGAATCTATTATATTAATCTTTTCAAAGACCCAGCCCTTAGTCTTACAAGGTCATGAGGTCACTTGCTATCTTTTTAGATTCAATTGGGCTATTTCTGCCTTGATCTTGATAATTTCTGTCTGAGTGCTCTTTTGGGATTGCCTTGTTGTTGGTTTTCTAATGCCTTGATATGCATTGTTAAGCTATTTACTTGAGCCTTCCATAACTTATTGATGAAGGTACTCACAGCTATGAACTTCCCTCTTAGAACCTTTGCTGTATCCCATAAATTTTAGAAGGATGTGTTCTCATCCTCATTTAATTGCAGGAATATTTTAATTTCTGCTATAATTTCTTCAATAACCCATTGATCATTCAGCAGTGTAATATTTCGTCTCTGTGAATTTGTAATATTTCCAAGTTTTTTCTTGTTTTTGAGTTTGAATTTTATTCCATTGTGATCTGATAAGGTATGGGGGATGATTTCTATGTTTTTTATATTTGCTGAAGCCTTTTTTGTGGACTAAAATAGGATCTATCTTAGAAAAAGTTCCATGTTGTCCTGAAAGGAGTGTGCATTCTACATCATATGGATGGATTATTCTGAAAACATCTGTAAGTTCCAGTTGGTCTTTGGTACAATTTAAGTTCATCATTTTTCTGTTGTCTTTTTGTTTTAATGACCTGTCTCTTGGTAAAAGTATGGTATTGAAATCTCCTATAATCATGTTTCGCCCAATGTGTTCCTTTATTTCTAATAAAGTTTGTTTTATGAAGCTTGGTGCCCCTACATTTGAACAGTGTACATTAAGTAATACCATGGGTTCCTGGTTCACTGTTCCTTGTAGTAACATGTAATGTCCTTCTTTGTTTCTTCTGATTAGTTTGGATTTGAAGTCTAATCTGTCTGAAATTAGTATTGCAGCTTCTGCTTTTGTTTTCCCTCTGCTTGGTATAGTGTTTTCCAGCCTTTAATTTTCAACCTTTGATAGTGTTTATGGGCTAGATGAATCTCTTTGATGCCACATATTGAAGGTTCATGCTTTTTAATCCAATTGGCCAGTCTATATTTCTTGATTGGTGAATTAAGACCACTTACATTGAGTGTAATTATTGAGACTTGCTTATTATTATGCATCAATTTGGTACTTGCCCTGGTTTTTTATTCATATTTGACATATTTTTTTTAGTTTCCTGTCATGTTTATTGTTTATTTCTTTAATCTTGTATGTGGGGTTGTTTTACCTCCCCCATATGTGGTGTTTCATTGCGGGTCCTCTGCAGTGCTGGCTTGGTGTCTGTGAATCATTTGAACAAGATAATATTGCGGAATGCCTTGTACACACCATCTATTTTAAAAGATAACTTTGCTGGGTAATGCAATCTTGGTTGGCAGTTATTCTTTTTCATAGCTTGGATGATATCTGTCCAAGCTTTCCTTGCCTTTAAGGTTGTTGTTGAGAAGTCCACTGTTATTCTGATGGATTTGCCTTTGTTGAGTTGGCTTTTCTGTCTTATAGCTTTCAGAATAGCTTCACTACACTCTAGATTCAGCATTCCAGTTATAACATGTCATGTGGAGGATCTGTTTTGTTCTACTGTGTTTGGGATTCTGAATGATTCATTTGTATACATATTCAACTCTTATATTAAGTTTGGGAAGTTTTTGTCTAATATTTCTTTGAATAAATTTTCTAATCCTCTCACATTGTTTTCTCTTCCTTTGTGGACCCCTTGAATTCACAGATTTCATTTTCTCATTTTGTCAGAAATCTGAAAATTTTGTTGTTATTTTTTCATCTTTGTCTATGTTGGCATGTGAATAAGTAAGGTCTTCTACCCTTTCCTCAGCTTCAATGATCCTATTTTCATCTTCATCAATTCTCGAGACTGAGGATTCTACCATAATGCCGAACTGGTGTGATTTTCCTTGCATCTTAAGAATCAGTGCTTGGTTTTTCTTCAGATTTTCTAGTTCTCCGGAGAACTGTTCTTCCAAGTTAGATACCTTTTTGTAGAGTGAGCCTATGACTATCATGACAGTGTCATTGATGTCTTTTTGCGTATTTATAAGCAGTGTTCTAAATTCTCTTTCTGGCATCTCCAGGAATCTGATTTCCCTAACCTTATCTGTTGAGGACAGCAACAGATCTGTCCTAGAAGAGGTACAACCAGAGTGCTCCTTGGAAGCAAAAATGGCCAAACTGTGTCTTACATATTTTGGACATGTAGTCAGGAGAGAACAATCCCTGGAGAAAGACATCATGTTTGGAAGAGTGGCAGGTCAACGGAAAAGAGGAAAACCCTCCACCAGATGGATTAACACAGTGTCTGCAACAATGGGCTTAAACATAAATAAGATGGTTTGCCTGGCACAGAATCGGCAAGTGTTTCGATCTGCTGTACATAGGGTCGCTATGAGTTGGACTCGACTCGACGGCACCTAACAACAACATGGCAGTCAGAGCTATATTAATATTACTCAAATGTAATCATCTTCCTTCCATAGTTAAAACTCTTTGATGATTTCTTATTGCCCTAAGGTTAGAAAACAAATACAAATTCTTTAGTGTGGTATATAAGACCTTTTATACTATGACCTCAACACTCCTCATTGATATGGTTATTACCTGATGCTACCTCACAATGTACAGTCTAACCATATTGACTCTTTGCTTAACCCTAAAATACTATTTATTACACCCTAATGTTCTGTAGGACTGGGATTTAGTTCAGTTGTAGAGTGCTGCTCTGCAGTCTCTGAGGTCCCGGGTTCAATTCCCAGCACCACAAAAATGGGAGAAGGATGTGGCAATCCACTCCCAAGGCAGTCCTGAAACAATCAGCCATTGTAAATCCTATGAGGGTCAGTATGAGTCAGACATGACTCAACAGCACCTAACAATAACAACAACAATGTTCTATAACTGGTCAGGTATATATGCCTGATGCACATAAAATGAAAGCCCACATGGGTTCTAAGTAGATGATGTACAGGTGTTTGGACAAGAGAAAATGAATGCACTTGAGAGATATGCCATGAGATGCCTTGCAAGCCACAGCAGAGAGTATGGACAACTGGGGGCTTCAGAATGGTCCCTAGGATTTGTTACTATATCAGCATCAATCTTACACAAGTTATTGATTTTTATAGGCAATGTGTTCAAAAAACATTCTTCTCAGGGCTCTTGAACCGGTAGATTTCTTGCCATGTGTTTAGAGTTCGATTTTTTTTCTGACCCTGAAATCAAGGAAATTCATAACTACTTCCCCCTACCTCTTTTTGTCTCCCTGAAAGAAGGGGTGCTGCTAACAAATTTGTGGAGATCTAGAATATTTGCAGACCTCATTGACAAGAAGGTGGTATTGCCATGGGTTCAGTTGTGACTATAGTCTCCGTGGCTCTCTTTTGGGTTATCTTTTCATCCTTCAACATTCTGGGTTGAGTCTACTGGCTATAGCATGCTCTGTACACTTTATTAATCTTGAACCTGTTCCCTTTAAATTTATTTTATCAGTGCTGCTATCCAAATAATCAAGATTCCATCTAAATTTGATGGGATGTCAGGTGGTATAATACAAGCTTATCATTTTTAAATGTTGCCTTGACTTTATTTTTGAGGCTGGACTGGCCAGTTTGTTCTTTTCTTGAGCAGCTAGTTAAGGCTATATTCCAACTCTTTTCCTTCTTGGTTCCTATGCTCTAGGGCTACTATGCACCTGTCCTAATGCCTGCAGGATCAATTACTATACACATAGGCACAGCTCTTTTGCTCAGAGACTTTCACATTATTCAAATTGCCATTGTTCAGGGAGTCTAAGAAACTTGGCCTAATCAAGCCCAGTTGCCATACAAAAATTGTCTTCTCCATCTCCAGCTTGCTATCATTCTGCTCCCAGGGGCAACTGTCTCTATGTGGCGCTGCTTGGCAGCTATGTCACCTTCAGAAGTATAAGTAACAAAGAATTCTGACTTTAACCTATCAGAGTGTCATTGTGTTGTATCTTTCAAAAGAAAAAAGAAATACAATTTTATAAAACAGATGCTAAAAGAAGACTTTGGAGCTGTGGTTATCTTATATCTAAGATTAATGTTCCTACTCATCTATTACAAAAAATCTACATACGTGTTACTGAGGGATGTTCAGGTCTGCTGAAACACTATGTCTTCTTTTCCATGTGATTTTCCTCACTTACATATAGTTCCTGTAATAATCCTAACAGATTTTATTTCAAAGTCCCTATAAAAGGGAGATACTGATTCTAATTCTTCTGGGGCCCTGATGACAATGTTATCAATAGATCAACAAAGGTTCATTCTATACCCAAGCATGTGAGCATAGGGCTGGTAGCTGAAAAGATGTATACACAAGCGAAAATAATTAGGAACAAAGCAGGATGTGGGGAGATTAAGGTCCTTGTAGGATTCTGATAGTATCAGCAGGTACAGAATTGTTAGACTTTTTTTCTTACATAGTTTATCTTTTTTGCTTAGTTGATTCTAAAGGTTTGTCTAAGGGAAGGAAAAAGGTTATGTTTCAGCAGAAAAATAGGTGATTAAATAGTTACATGGACATAGACTACCATTGGAGCACAGAAGGTTAAGCAAAATCCATGGAATTTAAGGTAACAACTTTATAAAAGTCCCTATTATTTCTCGTTGGGGCTCTGAGAAAATTCTAGAAACATATGAGCAGGATTAAGCCAGCACTGAGTTTCTGCAACATCTGAGTGGTAACTCCAATCATCACTGAATTGAAAATGTCTCACAATACAGTGTAATTATCTAAGTTATAAATAATGAGCAGATAATCTAATTGATTTTTTACAATGTCCTAGATACTGAGTGATGGTATACTGTATCTGAGTAGCTGACTGAGGAATAAGTTTCACTTGTGTATATCATCATAAAAAGTTCCAGAGAAGAACAGAGGTAATAACTAAAGCAATAAATATTTCACTTTAAAATGGCTTTAAATTGTCATTAGCATAGTCCTGGAAAGAAATTGAACAGTGAAATACAAATATGAAGATCAGAAGCTGAATAGAAGAATTCTGAAGAGTTCTGAGGAATATTTTATGCCAGAAATTAAGTTCCTTTTATACCATATTAATAGAGTCTTTCATATGGGAAAAATTGGGGAGAAGAAATTAAGGAAATGTCCCCTGAGTGTGGGACATATTTTTCATCTTTAAAATAAACATCTTTTGAGCTTACTTTCATATTGCATCTCATTTGAAAGTTATAAAAATCTTATAAAGTATTTTTTGTTATTTTCAAAAAAAGACCTGTATTCAAGGATGTTAAGAGACCGCAAAATTTGTACTGCAATCCGCCCAGTTCATGAGACAGAATCAAAACTGAAATCTTTGCTGGTGCTGTGGTACACACCCATAATCCCAGCACTTTGTGAGGCTGAGGCAGGAGTATTGTGAGTTTGAAACCAGAGGCAACCTACACAACTTAGACCATGACTCAAGATAAAAAAATAAACTAAATAAGGGGGTATGAGGTGCTGCTCAGTAGTAGAGTCCTTGCCTAGCATGCATGAGTCCCTGGGAACTGAAAGACAAAAAACAAAAGAAATGAACTTTCTAAATTCTGTTCATTCTCAGGAATCTCATTCTACCATTGAAGATAGGAGGATATCTTATGCTGATATTCCTTAAAGAAGAAGCTGCAGGTTATAGGAGGCTCAGAATTGGAGATTATTTACTCTGTATGATTTCTTATTTCTGTACTAGTATGCTTAGGGAGTAGGACCTGGAGAGCCACTCCCAAAACAACTAGCCATTGAAAACCCTATGGATAGCAAAGAAACACTATCAGACATAGTGCCTGAAAATGAGGCCCCCAGGTTGGAAGGCACTCATAAGACTACTGGGGAAGAGTTGCCTCCTCCAAGTAGAGTCTACCGTGATGACGGAAATGGAGTAAAACCCCAGGGTGCTCAAAGTGATGATGTGGCAAGACTCAAAATGAGGAGAAACAACTGTAAACATCCATTAATAATTGGAACATGGAATGTACGTAGTATGAATCTACTGGCAAAGTAGAAATAGTTAAAAGAGAAATGGAGCGCATAAACATTGACTTTTTAGGCATCAGTGAGCTAAAACGGACCGGCATAGGCCATTTTGAGTCAGACAGTCATATGTTCTACTATGCTGGGAATGATAAACTAAAGAGAAATGGGGTTGCATTCATCATCAAAAAAGACATTTCAAGATCTGTCATGAAATACAGTGTTGTCAGTGATAGAATAATATCCATACGCCTACAAGGAAGGCCAGTTACTATGACTATTATTCAAATTTATGCACCCACCACTAAGGCCACAAATGAAGAAAGGGGAGACTTTTATCAGCTTCTGCAATCTGAAATAGATCAAACATGCAATCAAGACATACTGATAATCACTGGTGACTGGAATGCAAAGGCTGGAAACAAAGAAGGCGGCTCACTAGTTGGAAAACATGGTCTTGGTGACAGAAACAAAGGTGGAGATCACATGATAGAATTTTGTCAGACCAATGACCTTTTCATTGCAAATACATTTTTCAACATCATAAACGGAGACTTTACACATGGACTTCACCAGATGGAACATACAGGAATCAAATTGACTATATATGTGGAAAGAGATGATGGAAAAGCTCTGTACAAAATGTCAAAACAAGACCAGGTGCTGACTGCAGATCAGACCATCAACTTCTCATATGCAAGTTCAAACTGAAGCTGAAGAAAATCAGAACAAGTACACGAGAGCCACGGTATGACTTTGAGTATATCCCACCTGAGTTCAGAGACCACCTCAAAAATAGGTTTAATGCATTAGACACAAATGACAGGAGACCAGAAGAGTTGTGACATGACATAAAAGATATCATTCAAGAAGGAAGCAAACAGTTCTTAAAAAGACAAGAAAAAAAGAAAAGACCAAATTACATGTCAAAAGAGACACTGGACCTTGCCCTTGAAAGTCCAGCAGCTAAAGCAAAAGGAAGACATGATGAAGTTAAAGAACTAAACAGAAGATTTCAGAAGGCAGCTCGAGAAGACAAAAACAAATATTATAATGACATGTGCAAGGAAGTGGAGGCAGAAAACCAAAATGGAAGAACATGCTCTGTGTTTCTCAAGCTTAAGAAAATGAAGAAAAAATTCAAGCCTCGAGTGACAGTAGTGAAAGATTCTACAGGGAAAATATTAAATGATGCAGGAAACATCAAAAGAAGATGGGAAGAATACACAGAGTAATTATACAAGAAAGAATTGGTAGATGACCAATCATTCCAAGAGGTTACATACGAAAAGGAACCAATGGTATTGAAAGACGAAGTGGAAGCTGCCTTGAATGAACACAAGGCGAAACACAAGGCTCCAGGAATTGATGGGATACCAATAGAGATGTTTCAACAAACAGATGCAGCACTGGATGTGTTAACATTTTTATGCCAACAGATTTGGGGAACAGCTACTTGGCCAACTGACTGGAACAGATCCACATTTGTGCCTATTCCCAAAAAAGGGGACACAACTGAATGTGCACACTGTCGGACAGTATCATTAATATCACACACCAGCAAAATTCTACTAAAGATCATTCAGAAGCAACTGCAACAGTATAAAGACAGGGAATTACTGGAAAATCAAGCGGGATTCAGAAGAGGTCGGGGAACTAGGGACATCATTGCTGATGTCAGGTGGATATTAGCTGAAAGCAGAGAATATCAGAAAGATGTCTATCTATGTTTTATTGACTATGCAAAAGCTTTGATTGTGTGGATCATAACAAATTATGGATAACACTTTGGAAAATGGGAATACCAGAACACCTAATTGTTCTCATGAGAAAACTATACATGAACCAGGAGGCAGTTGTCCGAATAGAACAGGGCAACACTGAATGGTTTAAAGTTCAGAAAGGTGTGCGTCAGGGCTGTATACTTTCACCCTATCTCTTCAATTTATACGCTGAGCAAATAATCCGAGAAGCTGGACTTCATGAGCAAGAACGTGGCATCAAGATTGGAGGAAGACTCATTAAGAACCTTCATTATGCAGCTGACACCACTTTGCTTGCTGAAAATGAAGAGGATTTAAAACATTTGCTGGTGACGATCAAAGCCTTCAATATGAGTTATGACTAAACATCAACAAAACAAAAATCCTTACGACTCTTTCAGCATGTGACTTCACAATAAATGGAAAAAAGATTGAGGTTGTCCAAGATTTTGCTTTGCTTGGCTCTATAATCAACACCCATGGAAGCAGCAGTCAAGAAATCAAAAGGCGCATTGCTCTAGGAAAAGCTGTGGCAAAAGATCTCTTTAGAGTACTGAAAAGCAAAGATGTCACTTTGAAGACGAAGGTGCGTCTGACTCATGCCATGGTATTTTCAGTGGCATCTTATGGTTGTGAAAGCTGGACATTGAACAAGGGAGACAGAAAAAGAATTGATGCTTTTGAATTGTGGCACTGGAGATGTCTATTGAATATACCATGGACTGCCAAAAGAACCAACAAATCTGTCCTAGAAGAAGTGCAACCAGAGTGCTCCTTGTAAGCAAGAATGGCCACACAATGTCTTACATATTTCGGACATGTAGTCAGGAGAGATCAATTCCTGGAGAGGGACATCATGTTTGGGAGAGTGGCTCATCAACACAAAAGAGGAAAACCCTCCACCAGATGGATTGACATAGTGTCTGCTACAGTGGGCTTAAACATAAAGAAGATCGTTTGCCTGGCACAGAATCGGCAAGCGTTTCGTCTGCTGTTTGTAGGGTCACTATGAGTTGGACTCGACTTGACAGCACCTAACAACAACAACAAGATCTTATGCAGGAAAAGAACATGGAGTTGGAATTGTGAAGTTGTGATGGAAACTGGGAATATTTCTAACAAATTGTGATTGGGCAAGTATCTCATCTTCTTTATATTTTAATGTATTCAACATATAAAATTGATAATACTTCATATTTATAAGATTAAGAATAAAAGTGCAGTATGGGTGGTTCTTTGCCTGACACATTATAAATAGATCATGTTATATATTAATTTACTTATGGTTTTTAGACAAAGGCTATATATATATACTTAAATTATAATTTTATAAAACAACATTGCAACAGATACAGATACATAATGTAGATACTTCTTAGTGCTGATACCACATAACTGTCTGATTGAAATAAGATAAAATAAAAATAGAATAAAATAAAATAGAAATTTTATAAAATAAAATAAGTATCTTAAATCTCCGTGAAGTAAACACAGGGGAAAGGTGTTTGACATTGGTCTTGGCAATGATGTTTTGGAACTGATACCAAAATTAGAGACAACAAAATCAAAAGTAATGAGGACTATGTCAAACTAAAATGTACCTGCACAGCAAAGGAAACAATGAAATGAAAAAGGAAGACATGTGGAACAGAATAGAAGATCCAGAAATACCTCAACACACCTATAGCTACCTAATTTTTGACAAAGGAGCAAAGCAAGTAAATTGAAAAAAGGATACCCTTCTCAATAAATGGTTCTGGGAAACATGGACATCTGGTTACAGAAAAATGAAAACTGACACGCATCTCTCAGTATGCGCGAGATTTAACTCAAAATGGGTAAAAGACCTCAAAATAAAACCAGAAACTTTAAAACTAATAGAAGATAGGATAGGTAATACACTCCATCATGTAGGCATAGGAAAGTATTTCCTTAATAGGACTCTAATTGCTCCAGAAATTGCAACAAGATTAGATAAATGAGATTACATGAAATTATAAAGCTTCTATACAGCAAAGGAAACAATTAACTGAGTGAAGGAAATCCCCACTGAATGGGAAAAAATTTTTGCATCCTATACATCAGATAGGGGCTGGGATTTAGCTCAGTGGATAGAGCGCTGCGCTGCAGTCTCTGAGGCCCTGAATTCAATTCCCAGCACCGCAAAAATGGGAGAAGGGCCTGGCAATCCACTCCCAAGGCAATCCCGAAGCACTCAGCCATTGAAAACCCTATGAGGGTCGCTATGAGTCGGATACCGACCCGACGGCACCTAACAACAACAACAACAATACATCAGATAAAGGTCTAATTACCAAAATTTATAAAGAACTTAAGAAAAAAATACCCAAGGAAACAACCCAATACACAAATGGGCAAAGGAACTGGACAGATCTCAGATGAAGAGGCCCATAAGGCCATGAAACACATGGAAAAAATGGTCAATATCCCTAGCTATTAGGGAAATGCAAATTAAAACAACTCTGAGATTCCACCTTATGCCCGTGAAAATGGCCAAGATCAATAAAACAAATAACAAATGCTGGCGAGATTGCGGGGAAAAGGGAATACTCTTACACTACTGTTGGAGCTGTAAATTAGTCCAACCACTTTGGAAATCAATATGGAGGTATCTCAAGAAACTAAAATTAGATCTACCATATGACCCAGGTATGACATTATTGGGAATTTGCCCAAAGGGAAATGTGTCATCATAGCACAGAGACACCTGCATGTCCATGTTCAATGCAGCACTTTTCACAAGAGCAAGGATATGGAACCAACCAAAGTGCCCATCAACAGAAAAATGGATAAAAAACTATGGTACATATACATAATGGAATACTATTCCACAATCAAAAAAATGAAATAATGTCATTTGCAGCAAAATGGCTGGAATTGGATAAAATTATTTTAAGTGAATGAACACAAGCTTAGAAAGAGAAATACCACATTCTCACTTATATATGGGAGTTGAATCAAAATTATAAGAAGGAAAAAAATCATATGTGAAGGTTGGAACATAATGATAAATATTGAAAGAAAAAGCTAAAGTCAACCTAGCGGAGAAGGGACAATTTGGGGAATGCAAAAGAAGGAGGGAGAGATCTAACAAAAGGAGGAAATCCTGGGAGAGGAAAGGGGGGATGAGGAGGAACAAAGAGGAATGAGGAATGGAGGAGGGGCTGACCTCAGGGTGAACAGCCCAACTTTAATAGTCCTGGAAATAATTATAATAACAACAATAGTACCATAGAATGGTATTAATATAAATGGGCTAGAAAATTCATGTACTGACAGTGTAAAAAGAAAGTTCACTACAGAAAAAGTTTTGATCTTAAACATAACTGGAACCCAAAGATATACAGAAAAATATTACCATAAAAAGGCAAGCAAATGAAAGAGAAGTCTTTGGTGGGGGGTGGGATGGGGTGAGGAAGTGCACAAGAAGGTAAGGGGTAACTTATCTGTGTAATGTACAACAAAATGCATATATGGAAATGTCACAGTGAAAAGCATGTCAGAATGAATCACGTTAAGGTGTACATTAAAAATTTCCAATAAAAAATTAACCAGGAAATATAGAAAATATTTGAAAATCTTGCATCTGATAAAGGGTTAATACCCCAAATGTATAAGGAGCTTACACAAGTCAACAACAGTAACAACAAAAATAGCAAGGGACCTGAATAAATATTTTCCCCAAGAAAACATTAAAAAGACTTGCAGGTATATATTGTTGGGGAAATACAAATGAAAACCACAATGCAGTATAACCTCATACCTATTAGTATGACTACTGTAAAGAAGACTAAAACAAACATATTGGTAAGTACGTGAATAAAAAATAACCCATGTACACTGTTGGTGGGAATGGAAATTGTTATAGCCATTATAGAAAACAGTACGGAGATTTCTCCAGGAATTGAAAATATAACTGCAACCACTTCTGGGATCCAGCAATTCCACATATAAGTATATAGTCAGAGGAATTGAAAGCTGTATCTCAGAGAGACATCTGTACTCCCATATTTATTGCAGCATTATTCACAGTAGCCAAGATACAGAAACAATATAAGTGTTTAATCAATAGATGAATGAATAAAGTGTATTATATGTACTGTTTATAGATATACATATACATGTACATGTGAATATACACACATGTATGCATGTATATATGCATGTACACGTATGTATATTTGTGTTTACATAAACACAGTACGTACAATACACTGTGTGTATGTATATGTGTGGGCTGCGATTTAGCTCAGTTGGTAGAGCACTGCTCTGCAATCTCTGAGGTCCTGAGTTCAATTCCCAGCACCGCAAAAATGGGAGAAGGACTTGGCAATCCACTCCCAAGGCAATCCCGAAACAGTCAGCCAATGAAAACCCTATGAGGGTTGCTATGAGTCAGACATGACTCGATGGCACCTAACAACAACAATATATATGTGTGTATATATGTATTGGGAGAAGGACCCGGAAACCCACTTCCAAAAATCAATGTGCCATTGAAAACTCTATGAACAGCAGAGAAGCACTGACAATAGTGTTTCACCTGTTGTATGTAGGGTCACTATGAGTCAGATACCAACTTGGTGGCAGCTAACAACAACAACATATATGTATTATAAACACAACGGCATTCAGTTTTTAAAAAGAGGGTAATCTTGTGCTTTCAAAAATGTAGGTGAATTTGAAGGACTTTATGCTAAGTTAAATAAGCCAGAAACAGAAAAATAAATACTGCATAACCTCACTTATTTTTGCAATGAAAAAACAGAAAAAATACCCATTGAGTTCGTTGTTGTTGTTGTTAGGTGCCGTCGAGTCTGTATCCAACTCATAGCGAACCTCATAGGGTTTTCAATGGCTGAGTGCTTCGGGATTGCCTTGGGAGTGGATTGCCAGGCCCTTCTCCCATTTTTGTGGTGTTGGGAATTGAACTCAGGACCTCAGAGACTGCAGCGCAGCTTTCTACCAACTGAGCTAAATACCAGCCCATATTGAGTTCATAGTAACGAATAATACAATATCAGCTAGCAGAGGCAGGGCAGTGAGGAATGATGGGAGATATGGATCAAAGGGTACAGTCTTTCAGCTATAAACTGTGTAAATTCTAATGTATACCATGATGACTCTCCTTAATAGTAATATAAACTTGAAATTTGTTGAGAGTAATTTCAAGTGTTCTTACCACATAACACTCATAACAAACAAAACTAGACACAACAAAATTAAAATATGAGTTTACATATTAGCTTCACTGTGTAAAATATCAGTTGTATACCTTCAATATATTTGATTTTTATTCTTACTTTGAAAAGGCTGGGAAAACCTTTAAAATCCTTCTTTCTCTACATGGTTGCATTGTTGTTGGGTGCTGTTGAGTTGAGTCTGACTCATAGCAACCCTATGTACAGTAGAAGGAAACACTCTCCAATTCTGTGCCAGGCACATGATCTTATTTATTTTTAAGCCCACTTTTGCAGACATTGTGTTGATCCATTTGGTGGAGGGTTTTCCTTTCTGTTGTTGACCTGCCACTCTCCCAAACATGATGTCCTTCTGCAGGGATTAGACCTTCCTGACTACATGTCCAAAATATATAAGATGCAATCTAGCCATCCTTGCTTCCAAGGAGCACTGTGGTTGCACTTTAACTAGGACAGATCTGTTGGTTCTTTTGGCTATCCATGCTATATTCAGTAATCGTCTCCAGCGCCATAATTCAAAGGCATGAATTCTCCTGCCTCCCTTGTTCAATGTCCACCTGTCACAATGATATGATACGACTGAAAATACCATGGCATGAGTCAGGCACACCTTCGTCTTCAGTGTGACTTCTTTACTTTTCAATGCTTTAAAGAGATTTTTTGCCATAGCTTCTCCCAAAGCAATGTGTCTTTTAATTTCTTGACTGCTGCTTCCACAGGTGTTGATTATAGACCCTAGTAAAGCAAAATCATGGGCAACCTCAATCTTTTCTCCGTTTTTGTGATGTTGCTTAGTGACCCCATTGTAAGGATTTTTATTTTTTTGATGTTGAGTCGCAATCCATACTGGAGGCTATGTTCAGTCTTCTTCACTTTCAGCAAACAGTATTGTGTCATCTATATAATATAGGTTGTTAATGAATCTTCCTCCAATCTTGATGCTGCATTCTTCCTCATGAAGTCCAGCTTCTTGGATTATTTGCACAGCATAGAAATTTACGTGATATAGTAAAGTATACAGCTCTGACACACACCTTTCTCAGCTTTAAACCAGGCAGTGTTTCCTTGTTCTATTCAAACAACTATGTCCTGGTTCATGTGCTGATTCCTCATGAGTACAGCCAGTAATGTAAAAAAGTTCCTTTTTCTCTGCATCCTTGTCAGCATTTGTTGTTATTTGTTTTGTTAACCTTGGCCCATCTTACCAGAGTAAGACAGAATCTTAGTGCTGTTTTGATTTGCTTTCCCCAATAATTAGGGATATTGAGCGTTTTTTTATTTGTTTCCTGGGCACTTCATTTGAGAACTATCTGTTGAGTTCCATGGCCCATTTATTTACTGTGTTATTTGTTGTCTTAGTGTTTGATTTCTTTTTTTCTTTTTTTGTTGTGGTACTAGGGTTGAACCCAGAGCCTTGCGCTTGCATGGTTTGCACATGCTGGACCACTGAACTGCAATTCCAGCCCTTTTTTTTTTTTTTTTTTACTTTTTTGAGACAGGGTCTCATGCAGACTGCCTCTGGTCTCAAACTTGTAATCCTCCTGCGTCTGCCTCCCAAACTGCTGGGATTACCGACATGTACCACCGCACCTGGCTAGTGTTTGATTTCTTAAATTCTTGCTATTTTCTAGAAATTAGTCCTCTGTCATATGTGTATGACAGAGGTTTTCTCTGTCATAACCTTCTGTCAAAACCTTCTCTGTCAAAACCTTCTCCAATGGTTCTCTTCCATTTTGAGGGCTCTCTCTTTAGTCTGTTGATTGCTGCCATTGCTGTACAGAGCCTTTTAAACTTCATGTAATCCCATTTGTTGATTTCTTTCTTCTAGTAGCATTAAGGTTTAGAATTTACTGGTGAGGTCTCTCATCCATTTCCAGTTGACTCTCATACAGATTGAGAGGTATGGGTCTATTTCAGTCTTGTGTACATCGATATCCACTTTTCCAAACACTGTTTGTTGAAGGGGCTATCTTTCCTCCATTGAATATCCTTAGCTCCTTGGTCAAAAATCAGGTGGCTGATGTTGCATAGGTGTATTTCTGGTCTTCTATTCTGTTCCATTGGTCACCAAGCCTATTTTTGTGCCAGTACCACACTGTTTATGTCACTATTGCCCTGTATTATAGCTTGAAGTCAGGTATTGTGATCCCTCCTGCCTTTTTTGTTTTTGCTGCTATGGATTGTTTTGGTTATACATGGTCTTTTGTGCTTCCATATGAATTTTAGGATTATTTCTTCTATTTCTACAAAGTCTGTCATTGGAATTTTGATGGGAATTGGATTAAATCTGTAAATTGCTTTTGGTAATATAGCCATTTTTACAATATTAAGTTTTCTGATTCATGAGCAAGTGAGGTCCTTCCATCTTCTAGTATCTATGGTCTTTGGTTAGGTTAACTCCTAAATATTTAATTTTTTGATGTGCTGTTGTGAATGGGATCATTGTCTTGATTTCTTTCTCTCCCTGTTCACTATTGGTTTAAGGAAGGCTTTTGATTTTGGAGTGTCAATTTTGTATCTTGCTACTTTGCTCAAGGAGCTAAGAGCTTTCTAGTGGACTTTTTGTGGTCCTTTAGGTAGACAATCATGTCATCTGTAAATAAGGATAATTTTATGTCTTCTTTCCCTATCTGTATTCATTTAATTTCTCTTGTCTGATTGCTGTGGCTAGGATGTAAATCATCATATTGAATAAAAGAAGAGAGAGTGGACATTCTTGTCTTGTTCTAGATCTTAGAGGGAATGATTTCAGTTATTGCCCATTTAATATGATGTTGCTGTGAATTTGTCATAAATGGCCTACATAATGTTGAGATTAGTTCCCCCAATTTCTTCAGGACTTTTATCATAAATGATGTTGTACTTTGTCAAAGGCCTTCTCAGCATCAAATGACATGATCATGTGATTTTTGTCTGAAAGTCTCTTGATATCTTGAATAACATTAATTGACTTTCTTTTGTTCAACCAGCCTTGCATTTGTGGAATGAAGCCCACCTGATCATGGTGTATGGTTGTTTTTATATGTTTTTGAATTTGGTTTGCCAGAATTTTATAAAGGATTTTTGCATCAATGTTTATCAGGGAAATTGGTCTAGAGTTCTCTTTCTTTAAAGGATCCTTATCTGGTTTTGATATCAGGATGATACTTGCTCTGTAGAATGAGTTTGGAACTGTCCTCTCCTTTTCTATTTTATGAAATTATTTGAAGAGAATATGTGTTAATTCTTCTTTGAAGGTGTAATAGAATTCAGCTGTGTATTCATCATGACCTGGAGTTTTTTTTTTTTTTTTTGGGGGGGGAGATTTTTTTTATTACTGTCTCTAACTTGGTGAATGTAATGGGTCTGTTTAATTTGCTTATGTCCTCCAGGCTTAATTTTGTAATTCATATATGTTAAGGAACTTATCCATTTCTTCTTTTGGCTTATTTTTGAGTTCAGTTTTTTAAAGTACTCTGTGATGATCTTCTGGATTTCATTGGTATTCCTGGTTGTGAGTCCTTTCTCATTTCTGATATATATATATATATATATATATATATATATATATATATATATATATATTTTCAATTGGAACCTTATCTCTCTTACATTTAGTAAGTCTTGCTAACGAAGTGTCAATTTTGTTGACCTTTTCAAAGAACTAGCTCTTTCGTTACTTCTTTATATTGTCTTCTTAATTCCTAATTGGCTAATTTCTGCCTTGATCTTGATAATTTTCTTTCTCTGCACTCTTTTTACAGTTGGCTAGTTGTTGGCCTTCTAGTACCTTGAAGTGTTTCCTTAAGCTATTTAATTGTGCCTTGTCTAACTTATTGATGAAGGTACTCATAGCTGTGAACTTCCCTCTTAGAACTGCCTTTGCTGTACCCCATAAATATTGGTAGGATGTGTTTTCATCTTCGTTTGATTGCATAAAAAGTTTTAGTTTCCTTTATGATTTCTTCAAGGACCCATTGATCATTCAGAAGTGTATTTATTTTGTCTTCATATATTTAAAAATTTCTGAGATTTTTCTTACTCTTCAGTTCTAGTTTTATTCCTTTATGATCTGATATGGTACAAGGGATGATTTCAGCTTTTTTGTATTTGTCCAGGCCATTTTTGTGGACTAAAACATGGTCTGTTTTAGAAATAGTTCCATGTGGCACTGAGAAGAATGTGTTCTGTATTTGGTGGGTGGAATATTTGGTAGACATCTGTAAGGCCCAGTTGGTCTATGGTACTATTTAAATCCATTGTTTCTCTGCTGAATTTTTACTTTGATGATCAGTCTCTTGACAAAATGGAGTATTGAAGTCTCCCATAATAATTATGTCTGTCCTGATGTGTTCCTTTATCTATAATAAAATTTGTTTAATGAATCTATGTGCACCTGTATTTGGTAAATAAATATTACATATCATTGTGGGTTTCTGGTCTACTGTTCTTTTCACTAATGTGTAGTAACCATTTTTTCTCTTCTTATTAGTTTGGGATTGAAATCTAGGTTGTCAGAAATTAATATTGCTACTTCCAATGTTTTTGGTTCCAACATGCATGGTATCTTGTTTTCTATCCTTTAATTTTCAAAACTTTATGGCCTTTGTGGATGTGGTGAGACTCTTGAATTCCACATATTGAGAATTTTCTCTTTTAATTCTGTTGGCCAGTGAGTTCCTCTTTAGAGGTGAGTTGAGAACATTTACTTATAATGTAATTACTGAGAGAAGCTTATTATTCTGTATCAATTTGCCTTTTTAAATCTATTTTTTGTTTCATATTTATCCTGTGGTATTCTTAGGTTCCCTTCATATCTATTATTTTTTCCTGTCATCTTACATTTGGGATTATCTTACATCTACCATATGTGGTGTTTCATTAGAGATCCTTTGCAATGCTGGCTTGGTGGTCCCAAATTGCTTATACATGTCATTATCATGGAATGTCTTGAACTCTCCATCTATTTTTAAAGATAATCTCACTGGATAATCTTGGTTGGTAATTGTTCTTTTGTAGGTCTGGAATGATGTCTGACTAAGCTTTCCTTGCCTTTAAAGTTGTTGAGAAGTCAGCTGTTATTCTGATGTGTTTGCCTTTGTAAGTGAGTTGACGTTTCTTTCTTACAGCTTTTAGAATAGCTTCTTTGCTCTCTAGATTTGCTTTCCAAATTTAGAGTGTTGGGGAGATGATCTGTTCTGGTCCACTCTATTTGGAATTCTGGATATTTCAGTTGTATAGGTATCTATTTCTTCCATTAGATTTAGGTAGTTCTCATCTATTATCTCATTGAATATGTTCCCTACCCCTCTAGTGTAATTTTCATTTGTGAACCCCCTCAATTCATAGGTTGGGTCTAATTTTATCAGAGCCCTCTTGAAAGTATTGATCATTTTATTCCTTCCTTCCTTCCTTGTGGGTATATGAATATATAAGATCCTCACATTATCTTTGTTATCACCAATCCATTGTTTAGCTTTCTCCAATCTAGATATGAAAGATTCTCCTCTAATATTAAGTTGATTGACATTACTTTTTAATTTCAGCATTTCTGTTTGATTCTTCTTCAGGATCTCAATTTCTTTGCTGTTTTTTCTTCTAAGTTAGATACATTTTTTTTCTAGTGTTTCAGTGTGATATCCTTGTGAATTTTCAACATATTTATAAGGAGACTTCTAAATTCTTTTTCTGACATATCCAAGAATTTGGTTACTTTGAAATTACCCATTGAAGGGCATTAGTCCACTGGGGCTTCCCATCCAGGCTAAACTTTCATATTTCATGTGTTTTTCTGTTGAGGATTACCCATTGCTTAATCTGGGTGTAAGGTCCAGCCAATGCAAGAGTGTTGGAAGTCTAATTTTTTTTTAACAACTAAACAGACAAATATACCTTAAAAAGCAAAACTCCAGAACTGCACAACTCTGTGGGAAATAGAAGATAAAAGTAAAGAAAAAAGTTGAACTCCAGGGGTGGTCAGCCAACTCTGAAAAAGAGAATAGAAAAAAGAAAAGGAAAACAAAATGAGAGAAAAAAGGAAAAAGAAGAAAAAAGAACAGCCTCAAACTACTTAACTGACCCTGATTATTTCAGACTATGTGAATGTTACCCAGTTTCTTAAGCCTTCCACCTTCTTTCCAGATGTCAAACAGCCGTCCCACCCTTTCTAGTCTCTTTGACTCATGAACTGTCTGACTCCCTGCCACCATGTTCCCAACTGTAGCACCCTCAGTGGCCACTTCTTCCTCAACCTACACAGGTGCATGCACTTCCCTGTTGGGTCGTGCTTGGCCAGATCACCAGACCCGCTCCCCATTGCATCCTCCAACCAGTGTCCAGGCATGGGACACTGTCCCTATCAGCTGCTACTGTCTGGCCCTAAACTTCCAAAAGATTATGGTGAAGTCCTTTCCTGTGTGTGTCAGGCTCTGTACCCTCAGCTCCTCTACATGGAATGAGTTTATCCCCTCAAATTTCATGTTGGTAGGAAGATGGCGAGTCATTGGCACTGCTCATTTCAGAGAGTCTAAGCCTCAGATTCCCACACTGAACTCTCACTGCTGCCTCTACAGCTAGCACTGCCTTGGCCTCTTCTCTCTGTCCATAGCACTTCCAGCTGCAAAACAAGCCAGAGCCCAGTCAGTCTTTCTTTGGCTCATCATTCCACTGACACCAGCTGCTTCTCTTCATCTTGGGCACTCCCTGATCCCAAACATACCACAGCTCTGTCAGTCTCTCTCTGGCTTGGGATTCCAGTGGTGCCGACAAATTCTCTATATTTTGGACACTTCTTGTCCCCCAGTACAGCACAGCCTTATCAGTCTCTCTTCTAGTCGTGATTCCAGTGGTGCCAGCCACTTCTCTCATTCTCAGGCAGCATCACCAGCCACTGCTGTCCTTCTTGGGCACTCTCAGCCCCCAAATGCACCACAGTCCCAGGAGTCTCTCGGAGGCTCATGATTCCCACATTGTCAGCTACTTCTCTCTTTTGGAGACAATCTCAGCCCCCAGATGTGCCAGAGCCCAAACAGTGTCTGGCTGGTGTTACCTGTAGCACGAGGCCAAGGGATGTGACAGTCTTTCCACAGTTAAGACTTTAGTCCCTGAGTTCAAGTCCCTGCAGGAGAACTGCACTACCTGCCCTCCTCCCAGGAGAATCCTGCAGACCTCTGTTTTTTTCCTGCAACACCCCTCCCCAGAGTGTGCCATATCCTTTGACATCTTTCACTGTTGTTGCCTTAAGTTGGAGATTCTGGTGAGCCATCCTGCTATTTCCACCTCCTCTCAGTTATTTTGTTTTCCAGTATTTGGCCAGTTATCCTCATGCTGCCCTGTTCTATAATAATTGGAGTTGCTCTCCAATCTTCTCTCCTTCTTAGGAGAAAACTTTGCATTTTTCCCTACATCTTTTCTTCTCTGGTTAAAGCATGGGTGATACCCATCCACCATCTTAACGAGAACATTCCACTTCTGCATATTTAATAGTCAGTACTAAGCCTGTGCTCCTATTCTAGACACCTATGTCCCTAGGCAGCATATTTTTATAACTTCCTCCCTAGATGTAAATTGATTTATAAATGTCCACAAGACATCTCCTCACTTATGGTCCTATCACTTTTTCTTGGATACCCTTCCTCACTTCAAACTCTTCTCAGTCGTTATTTTCCATAGGAGGCATTTCTTTATGGAAGGCATCAAACCAGATTTTTACCTGGGTTCTCACTACTCTGTCAGTATCTGGTGCATGCCTCTATCTTGAATGAAATTATTTCTTTGCCTGCGCATCTTCTTCTACCAGATTTTGATACTTTTAATTCTGCCATTTCTATGTTTCTATACCCAAGCACTAGTCAGCATCTCACAGTCAGTGTTCAATAAATGTCCGTTAATTGAATGAAATAGTGGATGATTTAAAGAAGGAAGAAATGGAATTGATGTCACTTAGACCCACGAAGATGACATGTGTTTCTCTCCCCACTTCACTATAATGAATAACATCAAAAAATCACTTACAATGTCCTGAGAATGTACCCAGTGATTTATGAGAATCATTTATTTATTTCTGTGGGCTGAGTAATACTAATGTTATTAGTGCCACATTATAGGCAAGTGAAAGTCTAGAGATGTTAAATAATTACTTGAGACTACATTACCTATTTGTTGGGCTGGGATTTAGCTCAGTTGGTAGAGCGCTGCACTGCAGTCTCTGAGGTCCAGAGTTCAATTCCCAGTGCCCCCCAAATGGGAGAAGGACCTGGCAA
The DNA here is from genome assembly GCA_007922755.1 of Pedetes capensis. Lineage (NCBI taxonomy): Eukaryota > Metazoa > Chordata > Mammalia > Rodentia > Pedetidae > Pedetes > Pedetes capensis. The sequence goes on from VMDO01011305.1 coordinate 26,617, forward strand.
TCCTCTCCCAAGGCAATCCCAAAACAGCCATTGAAAACCCTGTGAGGGTCACTATGAGTCAGATACCGACTCCACGGCACCTAACAACAACAACAACAACAATAACAACAACATTACCTATTTGGAGCACAAGTTTCATTGGCTCCAAAGCATGTGTTCTTTGTATCATGTCATACCTTCCTTGTTTTATTGATGCTCCATAAATTGTATGCATATTATCTGGACAGAAACTTATTTATGAAACATGAAGTACAACCATAGCTTTCTTCCATTTAGATCCATATAATGATTTCTTTTTAAAAGATATGGTCTTATTCCAACTAAAAATTAACAATGACGGTAACAACATTCCTCCCAAAAGAAGATTAGGCTTTCAACCACATTTTTTTTTACCTACTGTGCTTTTCATTTTTAGTGAAATAATAGCCTAATTAGTAAATTGAGGTGCTTTGTTTTTGGTCCTTGGGCTTGAATTCAGAGCCTTAAGGACACTAAACATATACTGTACAAGTAAACTACACACCCACCCCAAGTATGTTGTTAATAAGATATTATGGATAGTAATTGGCCTAAGTGTCATTTGGTGATTTCTACCTTATAAAAAGAATAGTATCACAAATCATACTACACAGTAGAGAGAAAATTTGTAAGTGGAATTTCTAGGGATTGCTTGGAATCTTGTAATACTTCAGAGTATTCACAGTGACAGTACTTTTCCTTGAAATGCCATGGAAAGAACAGAAAAAATGGATTTTTTAACTATTGTAACTTGCTGTTACAGTAACCTGATCTTTCTAACTTTACCTTTTTAAAAATGTCTCAAGCCCTAGATTCTCTTAATTATCTAAAAACACACTGTGCATTTGTGTGTGTCTATGTGCGCGAGCATGCGTGCGCATATACATACACATTCACATCATATTCCACAAAGTACATAAATATCTGGAGAGTTGGCATCTTCTGTTTGACATTTTTCAATCTTATTAAGAAGTACGTGCAGAAGGAAATCCACAGGCATTTGTCTTCAATGCAATCGTTTGTAACCTGTTTGGATAATTGAACTGTCAACTTGGCCTCAGTCAGAATCCCCTGGCCATTAGACAGTTGTTTGCTTTGTAGTAATCATTGCTTCTGTTTTAATATGCCCTGTTAGTGAAAATAGCACTGCCTCAAAACTACTACTAGCAAGAAAAAATAGTCAGTGTTACACATGAGAATAAGCTTCCAAAATAGTGTATATATAATTGAAATGAGTAATCTGTCATCAAATCCAACATATCATTTTCATTTCTTTTACCAGAAATCTCCATCTTGACTTTCTTGTGCTTAAGCTATATTTGTTAGGCATAAATATTTTAAATTTTAATTTTTCCATGTGTAGTATATTGATATTTTATAACCTGATTTGCTCGAGTGGTTTTTGACCTATACCAAAAAATGTTCACAGATGGATGGAAATATAATGCATTTGTGGTGTTTTAAGAAATATTTATACTTCTCTTGATGGTAGATGTATTCTTTAAGAAAGATACTAAACATATTCCCTAAAAATACATATTCTCTTTTGTCATATCTTTCACAAATGAGGTCTGGGTTCAGTTTGACATTAGTTGATGCTACCAGGACAAGACATCAAGAATAGCTAACACTACCTCAGATTGACCATGAATAGAGTCTCAGGTTCCATGCAGAAAGGCAACAATATAGTGGATAGTTCCATCCATTCATAAGCAAAAAAGCTTAAAGTTTGTCACAAGAAAACTGTTCTTCCACAGTTTGAAGAAAGAGCTGCTCTTTAAATAACCTCCATCTCTTTTAGACAATAGCTGAACTTCATGCAGTCAAGATTTTGTTGGAAATTGCCAAAGTTACAAAGAAGTGGTTGATTTTCAGAGAAATATAAAGGAAATAAAATGAAATAGAACTAGCTTCTGTAATTTAGGACAATTTTCTTCTTCTTTATGATGTTCTACAGGAAAATTAAAAAGTTCCCTGCTTTGATTATACATATTTAACCGCTCAATGCATTCTTTAATAAACAGTTAATGAAATAAACTAGTTGAACTAACTTGTCTTTTTTTTTCTTTCCATTTTCTTAACATTTCCAACTCACTTAGAGGGCTGATATATAAATTTTGACGCCCAGATTTCATTCACAGTCTTCCTAGGAAACTGTGTACAATGATATTTTTAGGTTATTAGGAAGTTACTGTTTACATCCTTACCAACAAATCTGCCATAGTTTATTGGGGTCTTATAAGTATGATCTTTAATAACTCCCGATATTTAAACTGTTCTTATATTTACAAGGCTATTAATTATTTTTACGTATCAGTGGGGAGTAAGGAATCCAAGAGCAGGTTTGGAAAAGTACCAAATTGGAAATTAGAATTTCTAGGACTGTAGCTCTTTCATTTGGAGGTATAAATACAAAACCTGCATTTGACTATCTTCCTGAAGCAGCAATAACAATGCCATACTAAAGACATGATATGAGAAGGAGTCAGGCCTTCCCTCAAGACTTCTTGTGGAGCTGCATTAGGCAGCAAATACTGTGAGTAGTTAAGAGGTGAAGACTTGGAAGCATTTAGTCAAGAGGAAATAACTATTATCTCCAGAAGGCATATACTTTTCTGGTGGAATTCTTTGAAATACTAAATACTTCATTTTTTCAATCATTCTAACACCCATTTGGTGAGTACCTATCAGGAACTAGACAGTAGAGTTCAAGACAGGCTTGGAAGCAGCAACCTGTGACGTTTAAAGTGATGAGTAAGTAAAGGGCTCTTAGGCCTCAAGTGAGAAGTAATTCTGGTGTCTGTGAAAGAAGGAGTCCAAGGATGTGTGTGAAAAAATGTATTTTATACTTTTTTTCAGTAGAAGAGTGAAACGTTAGCCCCAAGCAATTCCACACCCAAAGACATGTTAAGATTAATGCTAAGTAATTGTTTTGAAATATTCTACAAATATTTACTAAACAAAGAATAGCAACATCAAAAAGCGAGCCATATAGTTAAGTAGGGCCTAAAGTTGAAGTCACTTGTACAAATGGAGGTCAGATGGTTTCAATCACAAGATAGAACAGTCAGGAAGAGCCTCATAGTAGATGTGAGCTTATTCTGAGACATGTATATCTGCATATTTGCTGTAAATACATACTCTCCCACCTTTGGTAATGAGGAGAATATTGTTTCAGATTATAAAGTAATCCAAGTTCATTTGCTAAAATTTCCTAAATTCTAAGTAGAACATAGACTCTTAAAACTCCATGGCCTACAGTTGTAAGGCTTTCCTTTCTTTATGTGCACACTGCTTTATAAAGGTAGAACATGCCCTGCATAACAATTTAGTTACTTTATTCATGTGACATCATCAGTGGTTCCTAATATAATGTAATATAATATAATTTCATTCACTGCACAAGAAAAAATCATTTTTTTTAGCCTGTGAAGGGATTTTTTTCTCTTTCACATATCTCTTAAACACTTATGTACTATGATCTTAATTAATGTTCAGCTAATCAATTCATATCAAAGAAAAATACCAGGATCAAAAAATCCTTTCACATTAAGATAAAAGTTCCTGGATTAAAAAAAGTCAAGGGGAAAAAGCTAGCCTAAATAAATGAATAAATAAGCAAACTATGCTCTCTACTTTTACCTCTGGTATGGTATCCTTGTTTCCCACTAAATGTATTTTATGCATTAGCCATTGGTCTGCCTAGAGTAATGCATCAAGACTATGGATCTTGAGATCTGTAACTTTTCAGGTCTTTGTCCCCCAAACTCTAAATCTATCTACATATATGAATAAGGTGAACAAAATATTCACTCCAGAATGAATTTTTACTAAAACAGATGTTCATTTGTATATGCATAAAATTCAACATACATATTGAGTCCTACATGCAGTCTCCTCCCATGTGTCTCTCAGCATGTGCTGTGGGGGCTTGTATGTTGCTGTGATGCTGAAAGCTATGACACTAGTATCTCAGATACCAGCAGGACCACCAATGGTGGACAGGTTTCAGCTGAGCTTCTGGAAGATAGACTAGGGAGAAGGACCTAGCATCCCACTCCTGAAACACTTAGCCATTTAAAATCCTATGAATAGCAGAGAATCACTGTCAAATATAGTGTTAGAAAATGATCCTCTCAGACTAGATGACATGTAAGAAACAACTGGAAGAGTTGCCTCCTCATAGTAGAGTCAATCTTAATGACAGGAACAAAGTAAAGCCCCTGGAACCTCCTTTTGCTGATGTGGCATGACTCAACATGAGAGGGAACATAGTGAGTGCAACATTGGGCTCAAACATAAAAAAGATCATATTCTTGGCACAGGTTTGGGTAGTGTTTCATTCTGTTGTACATAGGGTTGCTGTGTATCAGATCTGACTTGACAGCAACCAACAACAACAAACATGGAATCTGTGTCTTCTAAAGATTTAAAAGCTACATTTTTCTATTATGGCTGTTTGATAAAACATAATTTTCCCACCAATAAAGCTTTGTGCTTCATTCCTATGCTCAGACCTGTGCTTGCTATAAGTTTTTCTCAATCTGCTAGATATAATTTAAAAATAATCCAGTCAGTATTGGGTATTTTCCAATATATTATTAATAATAATTTTGTTATTAGCAATCATTAGTAATCATTAGTAATACTAACACTAATATAATATATTCAGCTGGCGTCTTTGGAAAATGTTATTTTCACTCTTTGAAACTAGAGAAGGATTAAAAAGATGATAGTTGGAGCTACATGATAATGGAAACTCAGTCTAATATTCCTGCAGGTCTATAAGAACCTACCTTAATGAACTTATCTCCTCCACAAACTGTGAGTAGCTGCCAAGAACCATCTTCAAGAAAAGTGATATTCCCCTGTGTTTCTCAAGAGCGTGGATGAGTTTTAGGTTGGAAAAACTTCCATTAAAATTTTATGTAACCATTCTCTAGAGCATGGAACTTGCATAATACCTTACCATCAATGAATTATGTATGTTAGATTCTATATTCACTCAATTTTTATGTTTAGTCTTTAAGCATATTTACATCAAGGTTTCCATAAACTTATTATACTGTAAATATACTGTGTCCCTGATTGAAAATAACAAGAGTCTTAGAGAGGTTCAAATTTATATGCATTAATATGTTACCAGAAGTCCCCAACTGTAATTTACCATCAAAAGTTGAAGATATTCAGAGACATAAGTAAAGATTTATTGAAATCTCTAGTGCACACAGCCATCAGACACTAAATTAAACTTTAGGGTCTAGGGATTGAATTTTTAAATATAAACTCTGAAATGATGGCTATGTTAATTGGTTTGATTGTGGTAATCATTTCACAATGTATACAAATGTCAAGACATCACATTATATTCCTTGAATATATGAGACGCAAGTTTTATTTACCATGAATACCTTAACACAGCTGAAAAATATAAATTTTAAATACTGAAAATATCAAATATAAAATAATTCTTAATATTCTGAGCCATACTCATGAAATATCAGGTAAGGATTTACTGATGACAAGGTTCCCTTTAGGTCTATATAATCCTTTTGTCTCTCTAAATTTATGTAATGCTGTATTTGGAGGTATAAGAGCAGGTCAGGTTCAACCGTGTACTAGAAATACCCACAAAATGAGCATGAGATTTATTACGGTATTGTTGTTGTTGTTGTTGTTAGGTGCTGTCGAGTCGGTATCCGACTCATAGCGACCCTCATAGGGTTTTCAATAGCTGACCATTTCGGGATTGCCTTGGGAGTGGATTGCCAGGTCCTTCTCCCATTTTTGCGGTGCTGGGAATTGAACTTGGGACCTCAGAGACTGCAGCGCAGCGCTCTACCAACTGAGCTAAATCCCAGCCCATATTACGGTATATGATAGGGATAAATCCAGTAAAGAGTAAAGATAAGAGCAATCAAAGTCCAAAAAATTCAGATGTAAGCTTCCAAGAGTGCTTTCCCTGTGGAGTCACACATAGTTTATACTGAAGTCCTCCAGCATCAAGTAGTGATATGTGTTAAATATTCACTACCAGAGAAGCGCATTTGCACCTCAGTGTCCAAAGTCTTAACTGGGGACAGTTCATACTGACCTTCTGCTTAGCATGTACCAAAATTCCAAAGTCCCAGGAAGAAAGCTGGTGCTCAGCATAAACCACATTTTACAGTTTAGGCATAGTGAGCCAGTTCTGGGAATCTTGGGAATCCTCCGGATATCCAAGTTCCCAGACACTTGGGCAATACCCAACTTTGGGTATGGAACTTCCTGTGTTACTCTTTTCTGCAGAAATGCTATCTCAGGGAATAACTTGTTTCAGTTCATATCCATTTCTATCATATCACTTAATAATTATTTCATCTTAATCATGCAAACTCTTTGTTCAAATGTGAAGTTGGGAAGAGATTTACAGCAACATACCCTTATACAGAATTCCCACCAATATAGATTGTTGTTGTTGTTAGGTGCCATGGAGTCTGTGTCTCACTCATAGCAACTCTATGTACAACAGGCAAAACACTATTGTCAGTGCTTCTCTGCTATTCACAGGGTTTTCAATGGCGGATTGATTTTTGGGAGTGGCCTTCTCCCAAGCCTACGGTATCTGGTGTTCCCAGGGGGTATCCCATCCAGGTACTAATAACCAGGCCTGACCCTGCTTAGCTTCTGATATCTGACAGGATTGGAAGCCACAGTGGTATGGCTGCAGGCTTCCAATATAGTTTAAATATATGTAAATAAAGTGGAGAACATAGATAATAGTGAAATATAGTAAGTGTGCTGGGTTTAGCACAGCTGGTAGTGTGCTGCTGTGAGCTTTCTCTGGTGTTGGGTTTAATCCCCAGCACTGCAAAAATTGGAGAAGGACCCGACAGCCCCCGCCCCCCCCCGCAACAATCTGCCATTGAAAACCCAATGAATAGCTGAGACACGTTGACATGGCACAGTGTCTGGGAGTGTTTTGTTCTGTTGTATATAGTGTTGCTATGAGTTAGACCTGACTTGATGGCACCTAACAAGAAGAAGTTAGGAAGTGATGAGTTTATAAAATGTATTACCTTTATTTTTAATTTTACTGATTTTTGATGATAGCTTCTATGACACTTGGCTTGCAAAATTCCTGGAAACTTCTTTAGTGTGAGCTGGCTTTGTACATCCAGATAACACGGGCACCTATTAATCCTCTGTTCTGATGTCTAGTAATATCCTGTTGGTCAGATATATAAGTTGAAGGAGGAGAAATTATGCTCATTCCATGGAAGTGAGGGAGAAGCATGGACAATTTGCTGACCAAAATAAAAAATCTAAGCTACCACACAATCTCCTATTCTGAGTATCATCTTTAACAGTTTCCATGTTTTCACATGTTATTTTTTATGTAATCCTAACTTAATTTTATGGATAAAGAAACTGAAGTCCTGGTTTTATCCATTTTAAATGATTTTATTGACACTAATCTTTTAACAAGTACCATCCACTCAGGGGTAGAATATACATAAGATGCAAGGGGAGAAGTTATCCTTAGTTTTTGTTTTATTTATGTTTCTCAAAGTTAAACGTAGAGCCATGTTTCTCAGCAAAGAATAAAATTAACTTTGCCAAGAGGCTTGTAAAATCTCACTGGATTTTTAGTTTATAGTTTCTTTCCAAGATTCTGCTTAAGGTCTCTTCCAATGCATTATGCTGCTTGAAACAAAAATTTTCCCATCTCTACTGCATGCAGTTTGCTTTCTACATACAGGTGCCTCAAAACCTCTAAAGGCTTAGCTGTGTAAAAGTATTTATAAATCTGGGCCATTTAAAGTAACCCACTTTTGATGGTCACTCCTTTATTTTTTTTTTCTTGGAGAAATGTAGCCTGCATCTCAGGACAATGAATATATGCTATGCTACACTTCAGAAGTACTGTTGTTTTTATAGTGTTATGCCCACACTGGTGTAATGAAATGAAAACTGGGAGTGACATGTCAACGGAGAGAACCCCTATGTGATTTACTTGCAGTTCTGCCACCAACAGAATCTTTAACCCTTCTTAAAAATAGATTGATTGCCTCAGTATTATTTTCTCTAGAGTATGAATGCTCAAAGAAATGACTGGCTGGTTGTGCTTTAGTGCTGAAAAATGTCGCTAGGAGACATTTCATCAGGAAACACTTTAGGGTTTATACATAGTAGCCCCGTACCACCACATGTACCTTTTGTCTAGAGTCCTCCTTGTCTTCAAGGAATTTTAATATGTGTCATATCTTCCATACTTCCATACTTCCTGCAGGATAGGAACTTTTATCTTTGCTGCCCATAGTATCATTTTGTTGTTGTTGTTGTTGTTAGGTGCTATGGAGTCCAGTCCAACTCATAGTGACCCTATGTACAGCAGATCGAAACACTCCCTGATTCTGCGCCAGGAACACGCTCTTATTTATGTTTAAGCCCATTGTTGCAGACACTGTGTGAAACCATCTAATTGAGGGTTTTCCTTTTTTCTGCTGACCTGCCACTCTCCCAAACATGATGTCTTTCTCCAGGGATTGGTTTCTCCTGACTACATGTCCAAAATATATAAGACATAGTCTAGCCATTCTTGCTTCCAAGGAGCACTCTGGTTACACTTCTTCTAGGACAGATCTGTTGGTTCTTTGGGCAGTCCATGGTATATTCAAGAGTCATCTCTACCACCATAATTCAAAAGCATCAATTTTTTTCCTGTATCCCTTGGGACTGGAAACACCACGGCATGGGTCAGCTGCACCTTTGTCTTCAATGTGACATCTTTACTTTTCAATACTCTAAATTAGAGTATCTTTTTAAATTCCCTTAAATCTTATAGGGGCTGGAATTTAGCTCAGTTGGTAGAGCACTGCTCTGCAGTATCTGAGGTCCTGTGCTTGATTCCCAGAACTGCAAAAATGGGAGAAGAATGTGGCAATCCATTCCTGAGGCAATCCCGAAACAATCAGCCATTGAAAATCCTATGATGGTCGCATGAGTTGGACATGACTTGATGGCACCAAACAACAACAAGTCCTGTACACCTGAGTTTGAGAAGAATATAGAAAAACAGGAATTCCAATTACTTTCCATGATTCATTTGTTACAAGCATTAGATTTCTATTTCTCAAAGATGCATTTGCTCACAAAGCATTCTTTAATTCCACATTTATGACAATAAATGTTCCAAGGCTACTAGCGCAGGACACCTTCTGCAGTCTTACCCTAGATTTAGAAACCCATCCCCCGACCAATCTAGTTGGCTGCCTTTGCCTTGACACACTCAACTGGCTGCTTTCCTATGCATTTCTTCAGCTCATGCCTTTCTATAAATCCCCTCTCCAACCTGTTGATACTTTAAATTTGTTTCATCATGACTTATCCTACAAATTTTCCTTAACTCCACAGTCTGGGTTCAAAACCTATTGTTTCTACCAAGGTTTTAAATCCATGAAAAATTAGGTTTAGGTTTGGATTCAGGTCCAACATGTTAAAATGTAAAGAGATCCGGTTCAGTTTGGGTTCAGGTTTAAAATTTTAATACTATGTGTAGATGTCTGCAGCTATACCACTGTGGCATCTGATCCTGTCAGATCTCAGAAGCTAAGCAGGGTCGGGCCTGGTTAGGACTTGGATAGGAGACTGCCTGGGAACACCCGGTGCTATAGGGTTGGGAGAAGGACCTGGCAACCCACTCCCCTGCAAAAAAATCAGTCATTCAAAACCCATGCATAGCAGACAAGCACTAACAATACTGTTTCGCCTGTTGTAAGTGGGGTTGCTATGAGTCAGACATTGACTTGATGCCACCTAACAACATGTGCAGATAGACGAATATGTTTTTTCATTTTTATTCACTTTTTATGTATAATAAAATAGTTAATGATATAACAAAATGAGCATTAAAAGCTGAAGCTGATATCAATTTTTCAGTGGATTTGGTTTCAGACAAGTTTTTAAAAATGCTTGAACCAAAACGGGTTCAGGGTTCAGGTTTGAGTTCTGTTTGAAGCCCTACTATACATGGATTTTGAACTGGAATCTGAATTGAACCAAAACCTTTTAAATTTTAGTATATTGAACCTTCACCAAAACTTGAACCAATTTTTCATGGGTTTGAACTGCTGCTTTCTACATTATGCTATCCCTGTGTCTGCTTTAAAATTTGCTGTACTATAATCATTGATTAATCTTCATCCTCTCCCAAACTGTAGTAAGCCCTTTAAGTATATAGGCCCTACTTTACTGTGTTTTTTGTTTCAAGAATTTGTATGGAGTCTAGCACAAACAGGCCTTTAATACATGCTTGTTGAGTAAGTCATTAGCCATTTAAAAAATACAGAGAGATATTTCTTCACTTGAGATTGTCACTGTCAGTAACATTTGCTCAGTAGACATACTGGCAGCCATCTTTACTCTGAATCCCAATGAATGTTTAAAAGAGTAAAGAATAACTACAATGAAGCCTTACTTATTTTTAAATGTAATCCTTTATTAAAGCTAAATCCGACTACATTTTCAAAGTGTAATTACAAGATTCCATAAATCTCAAAGGGAAAGTCAAAAAAGTAACATAAGTATCTAAAATAGCCACTGTCATGAAAATTTTAGAATATGTTGAAATTATTTTTCTACTTGTGGCCTTCTCAAGCTAAAATTTACTAACTCTATCTCTCAGTAAATGGTAGTATTTTATTGTTGTCATCATTGTATTTTTCTCAACTGTTCCACTCTGATTAAGAACATGTTTCTGGGTTTCTATTTCTTTGCAAAATTTTCTTATTATAATCAGGGTCAAGTGATAGGTACTTGATTATGAAATTGAGTTTTTCAATTCTATCTCTTCTTCACTAACCTTTAAACATAATTCCTTTGAGTATTCCACTAAATATATTTGATTAATCTTTAACATACTGAGTGTATGACCCCACGTAATGTTATAAAGTGATTGTATATAGTTATCAGCATTTAGATATTATGCCAGATTGTTTTTATTATTTTAATCATATGTATTTTGTAGGGTACAGAGTGATAATTCAGTACACTGTGCAATAATGAAATTAAGGATAGTTAATGATTCCATCTAAAACATTTTTAATTGAGTAACATGTAATAGGATTTAAACATTTATGAGGTATAGTCTGATTTTTTAAATTACAACAGTATAATAAGCTTCATTATGGGATTTTCATGTAGTTGCATCCTGTACTTTGCACTTGTTCTCTACTTTTTTACCTCCGATGTTGCTCCCCTCCCCTGACTTGTCCTTTCAAACTCAGATTTCTGTGACTATAAGTCTGATATGTGTATGTGTATATGTGTGTATATGTGCATGTGAACATGTGTATACGTATGAGAGAGAGGGAGAGAAGAAGGGAGGAGAGAAGGAAAGAGAAAAGAGAGGAGAGGAAAGAGGATAAGGTGATGAGAAATAGTGGTTGGATTTTTGGTATAAGTTGTTTTTGTTGAGAATAAGAGACTCAGTCACAAAAATACTTATGGCTTCTATGCCTGTGTCTTACAACAATCCACATTTTGTCAGAGATGTAGAATCAAAAAATTATACATAAATAGTAAATGTGCATGACACAAATAAGGATTGCCATGGGAGATTGTACAAGGAAGCAGTTCATTACTGTCATTGGTGGAAATGAGTGAAAGAAACCTTCACAGAGTGAAGGACAGTGGGGTTTCCAAATATCGGATAGTGATGAGAGTTCATTAAAAGAATACTGAAAAAGAATTATAAACATGAAATCCAGTATGCTTAATAGGAATAGCTTGAAAAAAAAACATTTGCAAACAGCTAAATATATCAGGTTATTTGAAGCTATCCAAAATGAATGGCTAAAGATGTAACTACAAAGATATCTGATGGTGGACTTGGGAGTGCCTTAAGTGGAATATAGAGAAGGTTAGATTTTATCATGTAAGATGTGGGAGCCAAAATAATTGATTTTTAATATATGTGACAATATCAGATTCATGTTCTAAAATGACCACTGATTATAACATAGGAAATGGTTTGGGGCAGGGAAAGAGTGACACACAGCAAGAGGACAGGTGAGACAACATAAGAAGATGTGCTCTGCAGCATTGTTGGGGGTGCTTCTGTGAAACTCAGAGTGCCAAGGTCTGTCAAAACCTTAATGTGCATCCAAATCACCTGAATCTGAATCCTACTGAATTTAGATATCAGTTCAGTATTTTGGGGTTTGGCAACCAAGAGTAAAATTAACCTTCCTTCCTTCCTTCCTTCCTCCCTCCCTTCCTTCCTTCCTTCCTTTCTTTTGTAGTACTAGGGGATAAGCCCAGGCTTTCACAAGTTAGGTATGTGCTCAAGTGTTCTCCCACTGAGCAGCATCCTCAGCCCCTTTATAATTAAAAATGTATGTTTTATTATTTTGAGACAAACTCTCACTAATTTTTGCAGGTTACCTCTGGCCTCAAACTCACATTCCTTCTGCCTCAACCTCCCAAATTTCTGGGATTTCAGGCATTTGCCACAATACCTACCACAATTGAGGATATTTCCCCAACTTCCATGGGATTCACATCTATGCTGCTTGTCTATAGTTTGTATTTTGAGTAAGAGGGGCAAGGCTGTGGGGGTGTGAAATAGAGAACAGACAATTGGGGAAATACTTGGATATTTAGGAAACAGACTGAAATTAAGGATAGTTAATGATTCAAAATTAATGTTCAAAGATTAAAGATTAAAGATTAATGTTCAAAGATTAAAGTAGTAATCAAATATTTGAGGTGCCCTGACATGGAAAAGCACTTAATAAGTGTTTCTTATTATTACTGTTATTCTTGATAGTATTTCTATTCATAATTTGATCAAGATGATTCTATGATATGAATGCAAAAGATATTAGTGGACTTTTTCCATTATAAAAGTATCATATGCTTGTTATTGAAAGTCTGCACAACATAGAAATGTGGACAGGAGCAGAAACGATTAGTAGCCATTTTTTCACACTCCAAAATAAGCAACTATTAACTGTTTGATCATTCTAGTCATTTGTTTTTGCTCCATATTGCAGAATCTTATAAAATACAAAAAAGGAACTTGAACTGAATGGTAATCAAATATAGCTTAGATTTAGGAAGCTGCAGGAATAAAACATATGCTTATGTTATATGATATGAGCTAGATACAAAATTATGTTTGTTTTGCTTTCTTAAAACATCTCCCTTGTCCCTGAAGATGTCTGTTATCCTGTGCTACAATCATATAAATAATGTGGTACTTCAGATGTCTGTCTAGAGCCTTTCAGTAAACAAGAATCCTCTGTCATTCTCACTGGGCTTACATAGAAAACATGGTATAGTTACATCAAACTAACAAGAGTACTGTTAATCTGCTTAGGGTTGGAGGCTCCAGAGCACATTTTGGTGATACTTATGAGTGAGACATGGCTGTGGAGTTGAGTACAGCTTACTGATGAACTAACTTTTCAATCACCATGTAGTAAAACAAGCAAAAAGCATTTATACAGCTGCATGCTTTACTAGTCTTTTTATTACTTAGAAAATAAATTGCCATCCTACTGCTGAAAAGGAGCCTTTCCTTTTCTTTCTTGCTTATTTTTGCAAGGCTATGGTTCAAACCCAGAACCTTGTGCAAGCTAGGCAAGCACTGTACCACTGACCTATTAAATGAACCAAAGGGACTAACAATTTTCATCTTCTTATGTAGTAGAACTTGAGTTTCACTTTTCTTTCAATGTAATCATGATTCAACTTCTGCATAAACTCCAGTGAAAAATGAAAGACAATGGGAAGTTCTACATACATATTTAAGCTTCTTACCTGGCTAGCTCTTTCCCTAACCAGCAGTTTTTAAATTGAAGAGGAATAGTGGAGTGGAGATAGATGCAACTCAGCACCTAGATTGAGATCTTTCCCTCAGCCCCTTCAAGTCTTTTGTCAGGAACATTACCTTTGGCAGCTCTATTATATTACTAATACCCTCACATCTCACAGTGTAGCTGTTTTCCTACTTTATGTTTCCTTTAGAATCACTGGGCAGCTGGCTGCCTCTCTCAGTCCTTGGTCTCATAAATAAAAGATTTAAAAAAACAGACCTGAAAAGAACCTTCAAGGATAATTTATTTAGAGTCAGAGAAAGGAAAGTGCCATGAGTGCTAGGGCATGCATGGTGGAGATTTAGGCCAGCAAAGGGACAGGGAAGGAAGAAAGGCGTGGGAAGAGAGAATGTTATGTTTTTTGAGATAGAAATTAGGAAGTGGGCATGTCCAGCAGTAAAGGTCTGTGAACAGCTGCATTTACACTTCTCAGTTACAAGTCAGAAAGTGTGCAGGTCCAGCAATGAGGTTGAGGGCAACTCTGAACATCTGTTTACCACTGTGGTCAGCTGTGTACATCTGCAGAATTCTGTGGCCATTTGCTGGCATCTGGACACTGTGAACACTACAAACATCTCTGCATATTGTGGACTCTGTGGACTCTGCATTGACAAGTGGGACCTTTGAGTTTTTAAGTCTTTATCTCATTAAGAGGAGATAATCCTTTCCTCCTTTTGATCTTGTCTTCAGGTGTGTAATTTTTTGTTTGTTTTGTTTGTTTGTTTACACTTCAGTTTTGGCTTGCCTTCTTGGGCTCTAATACAGGTTCTGTTTTGTTTTGGATTTTCTTTGTCATGGAAAGAGTCTTGATCCCTCCTTTTTAGCCCAGATAAGGACTCATCTGTTGTCTTCATATGTAAAAGAAATTATTGGGCCTCTGACCTGGCCACATCTTTTTTTTTTTTTTTTTTTTTGGCGTTACTGGGGGTTGAACCCAGGGCCTCGCACCTGCATGCTCTGCAAGTGCTGGACCACTGAGCTGCACCCTCAGCCCATTTTTTTTTTTTTTACTTTATTTGAGACAGAGTTTCACTAAGTTACGCAGACTATCTCTGGTCTCGAACTTGTGATCCTCCTGCCTCTTCCTCCCGAGCCACTGGTAATACAGGCATGCGCCACTGTGCCCTGACCAGGCCACTTCTAAAGGTGTTACTGGATGCAGATTAGGCCATTTGAAAAAGGATATTATCTACCTGCAATTCTACTACTTTTGTTGTTGTTGTTGTTTTGATGTTGTTGTTGTTGTTGTTAGGTGCCATCAGGTCAGTATCCAACTCATAGCAACCCTGAGTATAACAGGCAAACACTATTGTCAGTGCTTCTCTGCTGCTCGTAGGGTTTTCAATGGCGGATTGATTTTTGGGAGTGGATTCCCGGGTCTGTCTCCCAACTACTGCTTTTAGATGATATTATTTATCAAGGAAGTACTGATCACCAGATCAGGTACTGACTACCTTGTCTTAGAGGAAACTCACAATGATATTCATGTTTCAAAAAGTGCCTGGTAAGCATATGGCTGCAAGGTGCCATATTATTCACTTTCTTCCTGCCTAGCACCCTGTATCAATAGTACTTATCTTTTTCTATTATCCTTTCTTGTGATTGTTGTTGGTATTTTCTGTCAAGTCAGGTCCAACTCATAGAGACCCTATGTACAACAAAACAAAACATTGCCTGATACTATGACATGCATATGATCATTTTTATGTTTAAGCCCATTATTGTTCTCACTGTGTCCATCCATCTAGTTGAGGGTCTTCCTTTGTTTCATTTACCACCAGTCTTTCAATCATAATGTACTTCTCCAAGGATTGGTCCTGTCAGTGGGTTTAGTTGTGCTATACCCTAACATTATCAGCTGCCCTCCTGAGGAGCTCCCCTTTTGGGATCTCCATGCAGAGGAGATGTTAAATCCTTGGCTCCATTGCAAAAATGAATTTTAGAATGAGTCATAAGAGTTGGAAGTTTATTAGATACAGGGTGAAAGATAGTACAAGCTTCTAGAGTGAAGACAGGTATCTAGAGAGAGAAGCATCCTTAGGTTTCTCCACAGTTAGCATATGTATGATTTGGGGCTTTTGAAGTTACATTGCTCAGTGGGGTCCCAGCTGATACCTGGGATAGATTTACAGATTAAAAAAAGAAGCATTGATAAAAGGCTTAGATTAAGATAGCAGAGGAAATTCCAGCTATATCTAGTCTTAAGGAAATTACTTAGGTCTGTTAATGTTCATTATAGTCTGTAGTCTGGTTTGAGGAGATTCTTAGAGAAACACTGGTTTGTAGGCAGGCAGGTCTCATGGCAGCCCTTCTCTTCTGGTTGTGTTGGAATTCTCAGATAAAACTCAGACTGGTTCCCAGGATGAGAGAAGCCCTTTCTTCCTCATCTCCCCCAAATTTTCCCTGCCTTTCTATCCTGCCTCAATTTCCCCCTCTGAGACTGTGGTCCCTTAATCTCAAGGTTGGTGAAGGCCAAAAGTCTCACTTCTCAGGCTTCTTCATGCTGAATTGGGCCACAGATCCTGTATATACAGGGATTGAAAGTCTCAACTTGTCTGATCTAATGGAGACATGAGACGATCTGGGCTTTTAAGTTAGAGGATCATCATCTGACTGGAATCTGGAAGAGATGATGTCATTAGTCTAGACATCAAACCACATAAACAGTAAAGCATACAGCAGATTGTGATGCTTACTCCGAAGAGTAATGCCATGAATAAGAGAACTTTTTTCCATTATAATATACCTGAAAGCCAAGATGTTAATAAATCATTAAAACTTAAGGAAGAATCTCACATTGATTTAGTCTGGGTATTTGAATTTTAAAGGACTGAAGACACATTTCCTGAGTTATTAAGTATGTATACACAGCATTCTACCTTAATAATGGCACAGGTTTCCCCTTGTGATGCATCAAAATACCAAGGGACATTTGTTTGTTTGTTTGTTTTTGTTTTGTTTTTAGAACAGGTTTTCTTATCATCTGGACTTCTATGTTAAGGAGAGAGATGTCCTGTACAGGATTATTTAAGACTGTTTGGGGTGAACTTAGTAAAAGATTCAATATGCCAGATGGCATCTTTTAACCCTATAGGGGGAATAAAAACAGAAGCCAAATGATCATACCAGTTTGCCCATCTATGTTGTAAAATAAGAAGGTTTGCAGGACGACCTACAGTTTTCGTCCACTGTCCCTGTACCCAAGGGTATCCTAATATACATCTTCCAGTCCATCCTAGGGGTAACCAAGGCCAGGGGTTGTTACTATAGAGCCATCTGGTGCCGTTAGGGGCACATTATTTAATGTCAGGCCTCAAGTCCAGTTTGTAACAAACCAAACAGTTTTTTTCAATATTGTGGTTGAATTACAGTTAGTGGCAGGAATTCATCCTAGCCATCGGATAAAATTTTTATATTGGTCATGGGAATGGTTTCTTTGTTCTCAGCAAAGGGGAGCTAGTTGACTGAGCTGTCCTATGGTAGGGGTGATCCAGATGTAGTCATCCCAAATCTAAAAATATCCTTCCTTATATCCATGATTATCTGGTAAAATCCTACGTGGTTGTGGGGTAGAGCCCATTAAATTGGGGCCTAGCCACAGACCATGGGGGCCTAGCCACAGACCATGCCTTGGAGTTAGTCTCTGGTTAAGAAAAACTTTTCTTATGGCCAAGTTGATGAATAGTAACATTTATAGGCCATTAGGAAATACTGAAATTTGTAGCTACTTGAAGGATAGAGGATTTTTTTTGTCATTCCTCCTCAATGAGTTGTTGAAGTTGTTTCCAGTCATTAGCCTATAGGGGAGATACCCATCAAAGCAGACCAGAAGTGCTAGAGATAGGCAGTAATCCACAGATCCAACAATCATCTTTGTTAGTATCTCTAGCATGTTGTTTTGTCTAGTCGAGAAAAGAGTCAGATTTAGAGTGTAGTAGAAGAAGAAGTACAATCATAATGCTCCTTGGAAGCAAGAATGGCTAGACTGAGTCGTGCATATTTTTGACATGCTGTCAGAGGAGGGACTATTCCCTGGGGAAAGACATCAGGTTTGGGAGAGTGGTGGGTCAACGAATAAAAGGAACACCCTCAACTAGATGGATTGACACAGTGGGCTTAAACATAAATAGGGTCCTGTGCTTGGCACAAAATTGGGAAGCATTTCATTCTGTTGTACACAAGGTCACTATAATGGACCGAATTTGATGGCACCTAACAAGAACAGCAGATTCACTAGAATAAAAGTAAGTAGGATTTTGAGAAATATATTGGAGAAAAGGCTTATATTTATGAATGAAACTTATATTTGTATGTAAGAAGTTAGGCCTTTTATTTTCTTGTCTGAAGAAAAACTTTGAATCTTTTATTGGCTTGCAAGTATAGGTAACTCTCTTTTTAGGACCTTCTTGAGACTGTGGAGACTAGGAAGGGACATGCTTTGTTAATAATGGCCCTATGATATTACCATAACAGATGTAACAAGAGGATCTGGTAGAGGGTCTTCCATTTGGGAAGAAGCTGATCCAATGGAGACTCATTGTTTAAGTCTGTAGTAATATATAGTCTGTTGCCTATGTTTGTAGTTCACACACTTTGTTATTAGGAGGCAGAAGAACTTTATTACCAAGTTATAACAAAGTCCTCTGTTTGCCATCTAGATCTGTCGGTCCATTTCCCTGTGTAATATGGGTACCATTCATTCTAGGATTTTTTTTTTTTAACAATGTACTGATTATTTGTATGAGTAGCCAAACAGCTTTTAAAGGAATCTTTTGGTTTTGGGTATTTTTATCAGCATTGGTTACTACATACATTTTCTTAGAGAGGGGTCCTGAGGACTCCATTAAGGCAGAGAATAAAGCCTTCAGTGTCTGACAGGAAATTAATATTATCTGCCATGTAAGGAATCACTTAAAGTCATCTTGGTGGTCTTTTGCAATTGTTTCATTTTAACCTTTTGAGAGTTGAAATTCTTTATTGCTGTAGTAACGATGCTATAAGTGTGGTTGGAGACAGTTGGAATTTTTTTATCCTTTTAACCACTTTGCTATAATGTCCTATAACCAGTGTCCTATAAGTGGATTAATAATTAGTATAGTATTTAGAGTTTATTTTAAATCTTAGTTTAACTTCTTTTATTTTATATTATTAATTACTCCATATGTGGTTATACTTTCCTGTTTAAGACCATGTAAGTAGTCAAAAAAATAACTTTTTATTTTTTTTCTTTTAAGGTCACTTAGGTTTCCACAGGGTTATTTTGGAGGGACCTGTAAAGCATCTGTGGGCGTTCTTCAGTCTTTCTTTTAGCAGTTGTGCCGTCTGCTAGGATGAGTTAGAGTCTTACTGACCATGTGGCTTCCTTTGGAAGCAATGAGGGGACGTTGCCCTCTGCAGTAACTCTCTCCTTCTTGCAGAATGTGCCTGCTCAGAGCCAACCTCTGGGCTTCTGTGGCATCTTTGAGCAAAAGGGTGGGTGACTCACCAGAATTGTAGCGCCCTTTTGGGAGATCCTTTTATTCCTTGGGTTGTAGCTGACCTGTAACAGGGGCCAAAATATTGGCTATCCTTCTAGAGTCTTTATCCTGATTGGTTTAGGCTTTTGGTTGCTGAACACCCAGAATGTTAATATTACTAGTCTTAAAGAAGAAGTAATGGATATCAGTTAATTTTTTGGCCTAACATCAAGTTATTACCTTAGACAGGGGCTGGGATTTAGCTCAGTTGGTAGAGCGCCACTGTGCACTCTCTGAGGTCCCAAGTTCAATTTCCAGCACTGCAAAAATGGGAGAAGTACAATGGCAATCCACTCCTGAGGCAATCCCAAAACAATCAGCCTTTGAAAACCCTATAAGGGTTGCTATGAGTCAGACAGGAGTCAATGGCACCTAACAATAACAACAACAACAATATACCTTAGACATATTAGCACGTTTAGCTATCAGAGGTATGTTTTATTCATATACATATATGATACTAAGCACTTTGTAATAACCTCACAGTTGTTTAGAGTCAGAAAAGTAATCTTTAAACGATTTTAAAACATAAACTTTGAATTAAGGCTTAGTTTCCTAAATAGTAAGAAGCTTGACAAAAATCATTAAAGAATGTAGTTATCTTGACAAAACATAAAATTTTTGTCATTTAAGTCCATGTTTTAAAATTATTATTTAAAGTAGATAAATACTTTAATGTAGCCTGATAGTTTAAATCTAGAACCCTTAACCACAGTTAATTTTACATATACCTGTTGTTTTTTAAATCTTTTGCAATATACTTTAACCTTTTAACATTTTTACTTTTGGAATAAGATCATATTTTTTGTCAAGTATAATGATATGGTTGTTTGGTGCCATTGAGGCAAGTCCAACTCATAGTGACCCTCATAGGGTTTTCAATGGCTGATTGTTTTGGGATTGCTTCAGGAACAGACTGCCATGTCCTTCTCTCTCTTTTTTGGTACTGTGGATGGAATGAGGGTGCTCTCAGAGTATGTAGAGCAGCACTCTACCAACTGAGCTAATCCCTGTTGCTAACTTTAATTATAGTCCATAATCTGGTAGGTGAGATTCTTAGAGAAGCACTGGTTTCTAGGCAGGCAGGTCTCATGGCAGTCTTTCTCTTCTGGTTATGTTGGAATTCTCAAGTAATAAGACTCAGACCAGTTCCCTGGATGAAAGGAGCCCTTTCCTTCCCATGTCCCCAAAATTTTCCCTGTGTTTCTTTCCTGCCTCATTCCCTTCTGACAACACATCCAAAATATGCAAGATACAGTCTAACCATCCTTGTTTCTAAGGAGCACTCCTGTTGCACTTCTTCAAGGACAGATCTGTTGATCCTTTTGGCAATCTGTGGTGTATTCAGTAGTTTGTCTCCAGACCCATAATGGAAAAGCATCAATTCTCCTCCTATCTCCCTTATGCAAATTTCAGCTTTTATGAGTGTATGATGCAACTGAAAATACCATGACATGAGTCAGATGCACCTAAATCCTTCATCTTCAATTTGAACTTTTTTCCTTTCAACACTTTAAAGGTCTTTTACAACAGATAATCACAATGCAGTGCCTCTTTTGATTTCTTGCATGTTGCCTCTGTGCATGTGTTTGATTATAAAACCAAGTAAAGCAAAGTCTCCAACAGCCTCAATCTTTTCTCCATATATCATGAAGTTGCATACTGACCCAGTTGTAAGGATTTTTGTTTCCTTGATGTTGAGGTGCAATCCATACTGAAGGCAGTGCTCTTTGATCTTTATTGGTAAATGTTTCAAATCCTCTTTACATTTAGCAAGCAAAGTTGATTTATCTGCATAATGCAGTTTGTTAATGAATCTTCCTCCAATCCTGATGGCACATTCTTCTTCATAAATTATGCTTTCTGTATATATTTAATTTCCCTTTCATCTGTCCTTTCCCTATTAGCATTTAAGTTCCAAAAGGGCAAGTAATATTATCTATTATTTTTCAATATGTACATTATTTAGAATAGTATCTGATAGATCACAAATGATGTAAATATTTATTTAATTACTAAATCTTAGTTTTCATCAATTGAAAATGAGAAATTTTTCCATAATATAATATCAGTGGCTACAGATCTGTATGCTGGGATTTAGCTCAGTTGGTAGAGCACTATTCTGCAGTCTCTGAGGTCCTGAGTTCGATTCCCAGCACCACAAAAATGGGAGAAGGATGTGGCAACCCACTCCCAAGGCAATCCCAAAACAATCTGCCATTGAAAACTCTATGAGGGTCTCTATGAGTCGGATATGACTTGACGGCACTTAACAACAACAACAGATCTGTATATTTGTTTAGCTTTTATATAGACTGTTGCACAGTCTGCAACTATAAGCATATTTCCTTTTTTCTTTCTAGTTTGTATTTTATTTTTATTCTTGCCTTATTGCACTGCCTATGTCTATTTATCTTTTTTTTTTTTTCTTCTGTATTGCAGGTTGATCCCAGGCCCTCGCACTTGTATGTTTTGCAAGTGCTGGACCACTGAGCTGCACCCTCACCCCTTTTTTTTAAGTTTTTGAGACTGAATCTTGCAAAATTATGCAGACTGCCTCTGGTCTTGAACTTGTGATCCTTCTCCCTCTGACTCCTGAGTCGCTGGGATTACAGGTGTGCACCATGGAACCCAGCTTATTTATCTTTTTTAAATTTTAATTCTGGGAGGTTGAACCCAGGACCTCATACATGCTTGGCAAATGTTCTACCACTGAGCCACAATCCCAGCCCAGTTACATTTTTTTGAGTCAGGATCTCATCAAGTTGTGAAGATTTCTTTTGTCCTTGAATATGTAATCGTTCTGTCTCAGCCCACTGAGTCATTGGGATTAGAGGCTTGCACCTTAGTAGCCGGGGCTGGGATTTACCTCAGTTGGTAGAGCAATGCGCTGCAATCTCTGAGGTCCTGAGTTCAATTCCCAGCCCCACAAAAATGAGAGAAGGGCCTGGCAGTCCACTCCCAAGGCAATCCCAAAACAGTCAGCCATTGAAAACCCTATGAGGGTTGCTATGAGTCGGATACCGACTCGACAGCACCTAACAACAAAAACAACATCTTAGTAGCCAGCTGACTATAATTTTAATACATTAGGAAATATGAGTGGTACGTAAAAATATCTTTGACTTGTACCACATCTTAGAGTCAGATGATCCAGCCTTACATCATTAAGTAAGATGATGACTATCAGGTTTTTGTAGGTACCCTTTAAGAAGAGTAAAAAAGACTTCTGTCTACCTAGTGTCCTGAAAGATACCATCAGAAGTGGATGCTTTTTTGAAATAGATAGATATAGGCTCTTATATTTTAATCTTAGTCTCTTATAGAGAGAGTTTCTGTCTCTCTGTCTGTCTCAGCATGGAACCCTGGGCGTCACACATGATTTGTTGTGACCTTGAGTTGGGTCCTATTCATAGCCATCCTGGTAGGGTTTTCAGTAGCTGATTGTTTTGGGATTATTTCAGGAGTAGACAGCCATGTCCTTCTCCCAGTTTTTGTGGTGCTGTGGATTGAATCTGGGTCCTCAGAGTGCAGAGCAGCACTCTGTCAAGTGACCTAAACCTAAACCCCCACCCCCATGCAAGGCAAGTATTATACCACTGAGCTATACTTTCAACTTCCATTTTTTAAATTGTGAGACAAAATCTCACTAAGTTGTGCAGACTACATTTGGCCGCAAATTTGCGATCCTCCTTCTTTAGCCCCCCAATTCACTGGCATTACAGTGGTG
The DNA here is from genome assembly GCA_007922755.1 of Pedetes capensis. Taxonomy (NCBI): domain Eukaryota; kingdom Metazoa; phylum Chordata; class Mammalia; order Rodentia; family Pedetidae; genus Pedetes; species Pedetes capensis. Next base: position 49,743 of record VMDO01011305.1, read on the forward strand.
CGTCACCCAACTCATGCTTTTTTGTTTTATATTGATCTCCATTGGCCTGTTAATGGAAATATGGTAGTGTGTAACTAGGTCTACATAATCATATCATTATTACTATTATGATATGAATCTATTAAAAGAAGTAAGCACAATAAAATGACCTAGGTGGTCATTCTATGACTTGTTTATTTTTCCTGCTGACATGTTTATTTTTTAAATCAAGACTCATCCACAGGTGCTTAGTATTCAGTACATGTAGTTTTAGCAATTCTACATACTATCGAAACCCAACAAAAAACCTGACAGAGGATGATTTTAGTCACCCAAAAAGTTCACTATTGGTCCTTTCTTTTGTTCTCCACTGTTCCTAATGCAGCTATTTCTTGGCATCATATCATCATATATTAACTGTGCCTGTATTGGAAGCTTCTATAAGTGGAATCATACAAATAATCATGGTGTACACGTGTGTTTGTGTGTGCAAATGTGTGGGGGGGGGCTTATTTTGCTCAATATAACAATCTGGGGGTTTATCTTTAGTAATGTTTCAGTAACTTGGAAAGTTCATAGCCATTATCTTTTGAAATTTGTTGTCACTCCTTTTTCACTTTCCTTTCCTTCTGGGAATGAATTTCTTAGATGTTAGACATGTTAGACCACTTGATCTACAAATCTTCGACCCTCTGTTATTTTTTTCATACCTTTTTTAATCACAGTAATGTTAAACTTCCTGAATAATTCTATTATTTGAACCATCCCTACATCTATTTCCATTAACTATTTCATCTCTTGACTCTTGACTCTTTCTCTGTCTCTTTCTTTTTGTGTTTACAAACATGTTATTATATACTGTTAATTTTTGTGAAAAAAACAGACAGTAGCAAACTGTATTTACCTCTAAGAATGAGAATCCACCTTTATGTGATAGACTGTTAATAATTAGGGGCTCGTTCAGTTTCATCAGTATTAATCTAGCCTGTTTGTGATATATATAATTTGAGTGGCTTTAGTTTGTGCTAGTTCATTACAGATTTCATACGTTTAGGGACTAGACCCAAATCTTTCTGTTCTGTGAAGCTTGTGCTTTATAATTGAGTTGCCAGTTTTCCATATTGTGGAAATACCTCTCCTTTCAACACTGACAAGTAAGAAATCAGTTTCTGTAGAATTTCCTTGGATCTTAAAACTGGCTTCAGACTTTCTACACTTAGAAAATAAAATAAATATTTCCTCACAGTATTTTGCCCCTGTGTTGTATTTCTACATAATATTTTGCCCCTGCCTTGTTTTACCCCTTGCCAAGTGAATTTAAGCATGGCTTGCATTTATTATAAGATAGCCTACTTTGCCCAAATCTTTACAAGACAGGTTTTTTTTTTTTTGAGTTGTGAATGACTACAGAAAACTGGAGATAACTTTCTTTCTTCATATTTTTTAATCTGGCCTTTGTTTTACTGCCCAACACAGTTAGTAAAGACTAATGGAAGAATTGGTAAATAAGTGCAGATTTGTTCTATCTCTGGGGTTCTTTGGAATTCTCATTTGTCTTGTAAGCAAAAATTCAGTTATTAAATGTATGGTAAGGATTTTAAAGTTGGAGCTTTATTTTCCAACTCCCATTAATGGCATATTCCTTATTTCGTGATGACTCTACCACAAATGTGTCCAGATTATTTCTTAGAAAAGTCTCATCACGTTATGCAGTTCAGAGCATGGTATATATGCATCTGGAACTCCCTGATGGGCTCAAAAAAACTGTGATTTTTAAATGTTATTTGGCTTATTTTAGTTTTTAGGGATAAAGAGACAAACTTTTATGGCTTTCTGCATTCTAGTAAGAAGTTATTCCTTGCATTTTGGTTATCTCCAAATACTATTCCAAATTAGCATATGTTGGCTTAGTTATCAGAGAGTTACAATTAGGATAAGACTAATCAGGTGTCCCCCTTTCTGGAAAGAATTAATTTACAATTTGTTACATTACACATTTGGCCTTATAAGAGAGGACATTTTCTTTATATTAAGAAATGGTTTACTTGTAGAAAGCAAATATATCCTGTTGTCTTTCCTGTTATTACTTTTATAAATGTTGAATTATAATAACATTCTGGGTCTATCCTACTTTATGGTGTTAGAAACTCAAAAAAGTAGTATATTAGGGCACAACAGCCAACAACTTTACATCTCCATGTACATAATTAATTTAGATAATCAACTGAGTTGCAAGTTTATAGTAAGTTGTGGTACATTATATTTCAATAAACAATTTTAACATATGAAAATCTTAGAATCTATCAAAGTAAAATAAAGCAAACCAAGCAAACCACCCCCCTACAAAATGTTGTTGTTGTTGTTGTTAGGTGCCGTCGAGTCAGTATCTAGCAACCCTCATAGGGTTTTCAATGGCTGACTGTTTCGAGATTGTCTTGGGAGTGGATTGCCAGGCCCTTCTCCCAAAATAGTGTACGTTAAATTTGCTATTTGTAGATAACAGATTTACCAGCACTATATTCGTATCTAAATAGGCACACATCTCCACCTCATCCTTCTGGAAGAAATATCATCAGGCTCATCCACTTTAAAAACATTGCGATGAAGTACAGGGAATTGAGTGACTAATGCAGAATCAATACCATTACCAAAGCATCTACCTGATTTATCTTACAATCAACATGGGAAAACCATTTTGATGTTATGACTCAGCAGTTGTCAAGATATAAACCTCTCACAAAATGATTTCAAAGCAGGAATTTACTTGCTTACACAGCAGAAACAGGTTGAGAGAGAAAATGTTGGTGTGAGTTTACCTAAGGTGTGCCTCAAATATACAGTGTGTGCTCTCACGTGCTGACTGTGTCTTGTTTTCTACTACAACTATTGTTGCAGCACACAAACATGTAATCAGGAATAAATTGGACATAAAACTAGTATCCCAGAGAAATTATGTAAGTATGAAAAACTAAGTGAAAACATTCTACCAAAAGTTGCGTAGAATGGATCTAAGTTACCAAATGAGGTTGGGAGAGTATTAGAGCCATTGAAAGTTACTATTACCCACTTTTCTGTTTTAGAAAGACTCCAGTCTGAGAGATAATCCTCCATTCACTAGAAATAACTCTTATCCACCACAAAATTCTCACCTCACGATCAAGGTATTATTTGAAGTGTGTCTACAGACCAGATAAAAGCAGCTAACCACTATGGTGTCTGATCCTGTCAGATCTTGGAAGCTAAGCAGCATCAGGCGTGATTAATACTTGGATGGGAGACCACCTGGGAACACCAGGTGCTCTAGGCTTGGGAGAAGGACCCAGCAACCCACTCCCCCCCAAAAAATCAGCCATTGAAAACCTTATAAATAGCAGAGAAGCACTGACAATAATGTTTTCGCCTGTTTCTCATGGGATCACTATGAGTCAGACACTGACTCAATGGCACCTAACAACAACAACAAGAACAACAACAAGGGAATTCTAATATAGCCAATGTAAAATCGGTGTTTGAAGTAAAATACCCATGATTCTGGAAAACTAAATGTGGCTTCTATAAAATTTTTTTCTGATGCCTAGTCCCATATAGTTTGACTCTATCACAATGAAAATTCTATACATCTTGTTTGATAAAATTATTTTCATACCACATGCATACACATTCACATGAATACTCCCTCTCCACAATCATAGTCCCTTTTCATCCTTCAGGTTAAGTGTAAATACTATCCCCTCTGAGTAACCTTTCTTGATTATCTAATCTAGAACAGTTTTGCAATGTTTATTCTCTATCTCTGCATTCTATTTGTTTTCTTCATGTCTCTTATCTGAATATTGTCACGTAAATATATTTCTTTTGAGGCTGAGGTTATAGCTCAGTGGTAGAGTGCTTGCTGAGCATGCATGATTCCCAGAAGTTGAAAACAAAAAAAGCGAAGACAAAAAATGACAAAAAAAAGAATGTTTCTTTATGTCTCTTTCTCTCTCAGTGCTACATTGTTGATGGCAGGACCCTGTCTTAGGGTTCTTTATGTTAAGTATTTAGTGCCTTGCACATTGGAAGGCACAGAGGAAGTTCTAAATTAATAACTTTTGAATAGGTAATTAAAAATATACACCTTTCCAGGAGTTTCCTTTAATCCTTTCTTGTACAAGTACCGTCTCTCTTCCCTAAATCTCTTCTCTAAGTAGCGTCTGGTTGCAAATAATAGAAATCCTAACACAAATTAAATGAAGCTCAGAAGAGATGCTAACTCATGAAATAAACATCCAGAGATTGACATTCAAAAGTGGAACTAGGTTTTAGAAAAGGTAACAGGATCCCAGAATTACTACTTTCCTCTTTATCTTTCAATTCTGCTTCCCACTGAGCCAGTTCTATTTTCAGGAAAATTCTGTGTGTATGAAAGAGTTTCTAGTCGCTCTAGGACTACATTCAATCAGCTTAGCGGCCACAAGAAGAGACCATCTTCCCTGTTACCACAGTAAATGACCACCAAGGACTGCAATCAATCTGACTTCAATAATTTGTGAGACTTAGGCAATAAAGACATTGGTTGGCCAAACTTTATTCATTTTCTAACCCTATCATCCTACACCCAGGCACCTCCCCCAAATCTTCTAAGGATGATTTTCTTTTTATACAATAAAAAAGCAAGGTAAAGAGGTATTGGGAAAATCAAAATTACAGCAAGTATCATCCCCCCACCACACACATTTCACTTGTAACAGTTCTGGAACAGCCTGGACTTTATATCCTTCAGATAAGGACAGATGTACATGTCCATCATTATGGAACCTTGAGTTCCTTGCTTGATGTGTCTCAATTCCTTCTGTATTAAACAGAGACACTTGTTTACAGGTTTCTCACACTAAATGTCCTATGGGTGAACTCATGAATGAGTGATATTTTCTGAATTATTTGGTAGAAAAAGAGCTGAATATTCTAATTAGATTTACAATATGTCTTATGAGGATCACTTATGAGGATCACTTTGTTGTTGCATAGAGAGACTTGGTCAGTGGTGGTAGAAGAGGGTGTTTCTAGGAGCAGTGACTATAATTTCAAACAAAGACATTGCCTAAAATAATTCTGTTTTACAAATACATCCACAAAAATAGAATTACCATAAAGAAACTATGGTGAAATACCTTTGAAAATATAAAATTATGCCACCACTGTCTCAAATATTATTTATAACTTTTTGACCTTCTAATTCCTCTATTTAAAGAAAATAAAAAGTAAAACACTTCACAATTATCTTCTCAGCTCCAGAGGGATACAGATACGGTTCAATATGTGAGACAAAGTTGAGGGACATCACTAACACCTATAGATTTTTTTTGGTACTGCAGTACATTTGAGGGCAATAAATCCATTTGTGCAAAAATGTGTGTGTGTGTGTGTGTGTGTGTGTACGTGTACATAGTCATGAATCACATAGCGACATTCAAGTCAACAACAGACCACATATACAACATTGGTCTCATAAGATTATAAAGGAGCTGAAAAATTGCCTTCTCCTACTGATATCATAGCTATCATAATGTAACAGATTACTCGCATGTTTGTGTTGATGGTAGAGTAAACAAGCCAACTGTGATCTCAGTTCTGTAGAAGTACAGCTATACAATAATGTGCAGTACACAATAATTGATGGTGATAATAAATAAGTATGTTACTAGTTTATTTACTATACTTTTGTTCATTATTTCAGAGTGTACTTTTATTTTTTTTAACTGTTACCTGTGAAATAGCTTTAGGTAGGTCCTTCAGGAGATATTCCAGAAGGCGACATTGATATCACATGAGATGATAGCTTCATGCAAGTTATTGCCCCTGAAGAACTTACAATGGGACAAGATAAGGATATAGAAGTTGGAGGTATTAATGATACTGACATATGTAGGCCAAGGCTAATGTGTAAGCTTGTGGTTTAGTATTCCATAGGAAAGTTTAAAAAGTAAAAAATTAAAAAATTAAAAAAAAACTTAAATGCAGGACTCAGGCATTTGGCTTAGTTGTAAAAGCCTATATTTACCATGCATGAGGTCCTGGTTTAAATTGTTGTTGTTTTTGTTGTTAGGTGCCATTGAGTCTGGTCTGACTCATAGCAACCCTATGTACAGAAGAACAAAACACTCCCTGGTTCTGTGCCAGGTACACGATCTTATAGATGTTTAAGCCCATTGTTGCAGATGCTGTGTCCTTAGTACCACAATAATATAAAGTAGAAAAAAGCTTATCAATAAAGAACAGTATTTTATACAGCTCAACAATGTACAGTAGTGTACATTCACTCATCACTCACTTGGATACCATATATTACTTTTTCTATCTTTAGATTTATTTAGATGCAAAAATACCAGTATGCTATAGTCACTTATAGTATTCAGAAAAGTGACATGCTGTACATGTTTACAGACCAGGGGTGATGAACTAGGCCATATAGCCTAGATGTTCAGTTGGCTATTCTGATTATGGGTTTGTAATTAAACTCTATGTTGTTTACACAACAGAATCACCTACCAAGGCATTTCTCAGAACATATCAGTCATGAAGCAATGCATGATTGTATATAAAATTCAAAATACCTATGCATAGTCTATAGTTTGAGTATATTTGAAATTCTGGCATCATTCTTACTATGTATTTTTATTTTCTAAGGTCTGAGAATGAAATAAGCAACAAAGGCCTCATAGAATCTTTGATAATAAAAAAAGCAACCAAATCAACAATTCTCAATTACTTATAATTTTTGTTTTCTCTATTAAATACTATAAAGGGATGAGTATTCCAAATGAATTAAATTATACATTTCAGAACTTCATGGAAAAATTATTTATTGGCTAAATTATTCTTGTGAAAGATGGTCAATGCAGTTATGTGTAAGAGTATAGAATTATGAAGAAAAATCTATAATAGTGTAATTCTGATGACCAAGTCTGATTTAATTGCTGTAACTATTATCTCAATTTAAGAAACATTTATAAACTATTTTTCATAACACAGAATAAAATATTCACAGGAAAGTATAAATAAGCAGATATGATAAAAATTTTAATTAAGCTATTAACAACAATGAAATGATGCATATGCTATCAACTACCAAAATATACTTTAAGATACACTATATATTTTAATCACTTCTTTTGGGCATTTTGTTTCTTTAATATTTTGTCATCGTGTCACTTCCCCACCCCTAAGTGAGGTACACTTATGGTTTATGACTGAACTGGCCCAATGTCTTTCAGTATTATGTTAGTTATTGTTATTGACATGTTCTTTCATTTACCTTTATGACAAGAGACCTGGAAGTGTACAGTTATTTGGGTATCAGAAGGGAAATGAGTCTAATGAAGTCAACACAAAGAAGGTAGAGTTAAGATAATTGTTTCAAAATTGGGCCAGTCCTCAATAAATCACCCTCATGTAATCATGTTATTGTTTTCATCATTTGGAATAGGATCCTATATAATTTGAAAGAAAACATTTTTATATTTTATAAATAGCATATATGAAAATTGAAAAATATGGTATAAGTAAAATAATCTAAAAAATAGATGAATAGAATAGATCATAGCCCAGAAACCTGGTGAAGAAACCATAAAAGAGCTTAAAAAAAAATAAAGAGATGTTTAAAAGGAAACCATTTGAGAAGACTGGGAAATTAAAAAATTCCAGGATGGATGTTTTCAAATATACTAAAATATTTCATAGCATCAGTAAAGTTAGAACATTTTCAAATTTATTCAGCTATGATGGCATAATGCTGACATTAAAAGAAGAAAATGATGGCCTATAAAAATTAACTATACACAGCGGCTCAGGAGGCGGAGGCAGGAGGATCGCAAATTCGAGACCAGAGGCAGTCTGCATAACTTAGCGAGACCCTGTCTCAAAAAGTAAAAAAATGGGCTGGGGGCACAGCTCAGTAACCCAGCACTTGCAAAGCATGCAGGCGCGAGGCCCTGGGTTCAACCCCCAGTAATGCAAAAAAAAAAAAAAAAAAAAAAAAAAAAAAAAAAAAAAAAAAAAAAAAAAAAAAAAAAAAAAAAAACCCAACACAAAAGCTATACAGATAATGTAGTTAGATTGTATATTAAAAAATTAAAACTAAGTATAAAATGAAATATATATATACACATATATATTTATACTTAATATTTCTCACTTAGGAGAAATATGGTCAAAATTTACCAGAGAGATTTTGGAAAAAGAAAAAATGTGGAGGGGGTGCGTGTGTGTGTGTGTATGTGTGTGTGTGTTTGTGTGGTCTTAGCAGATATAATGGTATAAAACATAGAAAAATATATATTTATATATTATATTTATATGAATATATGTTCATATATGTATATGAAAAATTTGCCATAATTAACCATTTAGGATATACTTAAGGAATTGTGGATGGTTTCAGATTTGATAACCTACAACTGCAATTCATTACAATTATGTCTTTAAGAGAACAATATAAGACTATAATTCAGAAATTGCTCTTGTCAGACTGCCAGGAATGTTTTAAAATAGTAAACAAGAAATAGAAGAAAATTTTCTTTAATTGAAAGACATTATGCTCAGTGATAAATATTCACTGCTGTTCAAATCTAATGAAATAAGAATAAAACTGAGGAAATAAAAATTATAAGTATTAGAAGAAAAGAGAAAACATATTCAATAGCATAAAATTGCCTAATAGCATTACAGGAAAACACATATTCCTACAACTAGTAAAACAATTTGAAAGATATCAGGTTACAAGATCAGTATTTTAAAACAGTTCTTTTTCATATGCCAATAATAGACTAAACAGAGTTTTCACATTTTATAGGAATAAAAAAAAATGAAAAACAATCATTTTAGCTAAGCATGAAGGTGAATAAATGAAAACTCTTCCATATTACTGAACAGAAAGAATCCCTAATACATTTAGGGAGACATATAAATCTCCCTAAATACATTTATTAATTCAGTTCCTTTTAAGTAAAATAAACAGAGTTTTTTTGCTTGGTAAGGTAATGTCACTTAGGAGAAATATGGTCAAAATTTGCTAGCAAGATTTTGGGAAAAAAATGTGGAGGGTGTGTGTGTGTGTGTGTGTGTGTGTGGTCTTAGCAGATATAATGGTGTAAAACATAGAAAAAACATCTGGGAAAAGATACCTACATCAGCAAATAAACTAATCACATATGTGTTTGTGTGCATATTTTGTAAAATATATTATAAAAGAATAATTTCAATATTCTAGGAAGTAGACTCTTCAATGAATGTAACAAGGTCAGTTTGGATTCATTTAGAGAAATCTGATATACACAAAACCAAATATATTCAACACCACAAAATAAATGTATAATTATAGTAGTATTCAAAGGCAAATGGGAAAGTTGTTTTCTATTATCCAGAAATAAGGAAGGTTTACTTATTATGACAAGAATAAAAAACATAAGGAAAATTGCTACCCAGTCTGTGTGGGGAAAAGAAACTTCAGTGACATTAAAAATGTACCCATAAATGTAAATGACACCAGGCAAAAGGATAGAGTGAAAGATAGAGATAAAAGATAAAGTTCCAAGTCTCTCATATGAAAATATTCCATATAAATAAATAAGAAAAATGGAAATCAAAAAAATAAAAGTAGATTAAAATGATAGAAAGGAAAATTGTTGAGAAGAGAATTAAAATGATTCCGAAAAAGGTAAAGGCCCACAAAGTCCATAGTGAATAGAAAAATGCAAAGTAAGTTCATGATATCATATTTATATCTTGTAAGTTTGGCAAAATACAAAATGATTTATATTCAGTATGAAGGATTTGGTCAATATGGTATTCTCCATGAATATATATGAACATAATTTAGTACATAGATTTCAAAGTCATTTTAATTTGCCAGTTAACTTATATTTTATCCATTTAGTTTTTGGGTGAGAAAATCCATTGATCTAGAAAAGGTTACAAAATGAGATATGTTCAAGGATGTCCATTATAACATTCCATACTAACCAATTCCTATCCATACAGGAATTATGTCAATTTTGAAACAGTCATTCCCTGGAACACTGTGATTTATGCAAAAGAATGACCTGTGTTCATATGAAGTGAAAAGAAAGAATGTCTATGATCTTTTTCATTAAAAATCAGAAGTAGGGAATAGTATGAAAACATATACACACATACATATATATACATACATAATTGAAACTTTGGAAGTATAAACATCATGCTGCTAATATTCACCTGGTTATGTGGTTGGAAGAAAAAGGTTAACTTTTTGCTTATTCATTTTTTAATTTCAACATTGAAGGCAGTCATGCAATTTTTGTATTTTTAATATTGACTTTTAAAATTGTACTCCTGTTGATATTCTTATCTATTTCCATATGACTTTTGTTATGTGAAAGTATGATATTATAATATATATTAAGGAAATCAAATATAGTTTTCATTTCAATAAAATTACTTGAACAATATACTTATGTTTGTAGTAATAAGTCAATTTTTAAATCTTTGCATTTCAGAAATGTTTCCTATCAATTTCTATATTGGCTTTTTCATCAATATTTGTTCGTTTGTTTATTGCAATCTTTAAACATTGAAATTTTGACCTTATAAATATATCCATTTTTTTAGGTACTAGGGGGTTGACCCAAGTGCCTGGCACATATTTTGCAAGTGCTCTATCACTGGGTTGGACCCCAGCCCCTTTTTTATTTTTTTTATTTTAAGTTGGATTCTTACTATTTTATGCAGGCTGCCTTTGACCAGGACCTTGTGATAGTCCTTCATGACCAGCTTCCCTATCAGTTGTTAAAGTGATGATACATTGTGCCTCCACTTTTTCTATGTCACCCATGTGTACAAATAACATAGGCTATAATGGGTATTCACCTGCAGCTGTAGCCCTGTGGCATCTGATCCCGTCAGATCTTGGAAGCTAAGCAGGGTCGGGCCTGGTTAGTACCTGGATGGGAGACCACCTGGGAACACCAGAAGCTGTAGGCTTGGGAGAAGGACCTGGCAACCCCCTCCCAAAAATCAATCTGCCTTTGAAAATCCTATGAACAGCAGAGAAGCACTGACAATAGTGTTTCCCCTGTTGTACAGAGGGTCGCTATGAGTCGGATACCGACTCGATGGCACCTTACAACAACAACAACATATATATACATATATATATATATATATATATATATATTTTTTTTTTCAGCCTATAGTTATAGTAGAATGTCCAAATCCTTAATAAATAATGTTAAAAAACTAGACCAATCAAGTCACTACATTTAGGTCAATGAGCTGGACTTGACTTGATGGCACCTAACAATAACAACAAACTATATGTACATCATAAAATGGATAAATCTAGTGAAATGTTGTACATCATAAATTAATAAATTTAAATAAATAAAACCAATAATATTCTATCAACATTTAATTATCATTGAAGTGTAGCAGATATCTGGAATAATATCTGACAGACTACATCAATTGCAATATTTATCTTCTTTAATTTTACTCAGAAATCACTTTTAAAGTAGACTAGGGACAGAAAATAGTTATCATGCATCACAAGTTATCTCTGCCTTCTTCTCCAGGCAGTGCTGCTCAGTATTTTTTAATGCAGGAATGTTTCATAGCTGGCCTGTGCCTTATTTCACTCAGCATTTACACAAAACTATCAAGAAAGATATGGTCACTCTTGATGCTCTGAATAGGATCATCAGTGCATACACACTACACTGGTTTGAAGACTTGGTTCCTAGAGTCATCACATACACTAGAATTTGGTTTATGCAGTTGCAGTACTTCAGCTGTGTAACTTTGGGTTAATTAGGGAAACTGTGACTCAGCTTTCTCATGGGGAAGTTGATCTAATTATAGTAACTAGCACAGCAGTTGCATCAATATCAAGTGAAGTTCTACATGCGGGAGCCTACGTAATAGTCTGGTATCTCATACATTTTTCTACAATTTTCTCATACTATATTCTTCTATCATCATGTTTCCACTGTTATATAAATCCAGTGAGTCAAGATCCTAGAAAAAAGTATTCCAAACAAAGAGAAAAGGAGGAAGATAGGGTAACAGAAAAGAGGGAGAGAGAGAGGGAGGGAAGGGAAGAAGGGAGGGAGAGAGAGAGCAAAGGCTAACTTTGAATGGAGTGGTTAATTTTTCTGATATATATATAACACCAGAACTGTTACAATTACAAGATTTTATTAGTGATTTTTTTTAAAAAAATTATTGCAGGGGATTTGTGAGGATATTTTCTCCTGATGCATAATTGTAACAAGGTAATATCTGAAGGCTAGTAATAGTAAATTAGTTTTCCTTTTATTAATACTCTCAACAAATGAGATGAACTGAACAGTTACTATATACCAATTCCTCACTTTGTGGTTGAAAAATGAAATGAGGTTCTATTGAATCATAACTTTACTGAAGACCTCCTTTACACATAAAATCCCTCATGGAGGGTCACTGAAAGTTGTCTCTTAACTTCATGTCTAGCCCTCTCACAGTGCTTCATTCTATCTCTGTTAGTGAAAGTATCTTCAATGATTGCATTTCTCTTAAACTATGACAGTACAAATTTAACTATTGGTATGAACAAACAGTTTCCTCCCTGAAGCTGCTCGTATTTCTTAGTCTGCTCCAACATGTATTTAAATAAGCCTAATTTTTCCCGCCTCAGACTAGGGGAAGATCAAACTGATACCTCATATGAGCATTTTCCTCTTTTCAGATGCTGTGAAATTAGTTATTGCCATAGAATGTGAATTTACAACAGCAATAAAAAGGGTGACAAGTGAAATAAAGTGAAGATTTAAAGATTAGATACTATAAACCATAAAGTCTTTATTCTCCCAAATCTGTGTCCTCGTAGCATGAAAGATATTTCAGAATCAGAATAGACAAAAGCACAATTGTAGAAATTAAACTCAACATTGCTTATTATTTTGTCATAATTAGTGTAAAAACAATTTACAGAGCTGAGAAACAAGTAACATGGAATCACAGCGGGCATGTTTTCTATCTCTCTGTAAGCCTTGTTCATAGATTTGTAGACCATGATAACAAAAGAAAATCCTTTGAGATGTGGTTATATTTTTATTGACATGGTGAACTACCCAGCATCCAAGATGTTCTAGCCAAGAGTTGATCCCCTTAATGCTATTTATACAGGCTTGTTTCTTTTCATTGCTGACTTTGGGCACTCCATCTTGAAAAGTATGAACTAAGTTACTTTTTCCCTGATTAGAAAAATCTTACAATTATGAGTTATTTTCTTCTTTGTAAATTTTAGTTGGTATATATATGGTGGCTGAATTGAACGTGTACTTGTATGTAACACTTTCAATGATAAATGTGTTAAATAGAAATATTAAACATTTAAAATAAAAACAGATGAGGTCTACCTAAGTTTCTAAACCTGGCTTACCAGTACATGTGTAAACAGACAACTGTCTTAGTTTGCTTTCTTCTATTAGTAATTCTTAAATGTCCTTTCATTGATGGATTTAAAAATCTGTCAGGCACAATTAAGAATAACATACTGAGCGGGACACGGTGGCACTTGGGAGGCCGAGGCAGGAGGACCGCATGTTTGAGACCAGAGGCAGTCTGCATAATTTCGCGAGACCCTGTCTCAAAAAGTAAAAAAGAAATGGGCTGAGGGTGCCGCTCAGTGGTACAGCATTTGCAAAGCATGCAAGCGTGGCCCTGAGTTCCAAAAGCAAGCAAACAAAAAGAATAACTTATTTTACTTTTTTGTCTTTTTTTGACTTGTGTGACACTATATATTTAACCCTGGTAGACAATAATGCAAATATATTTTCTTTATTAGAGGAAATCTAGACTACCAATCCCACTTTTCAAAAGCAATTAAAAGTTAGATATTCTATAATATATAAAAACATACATATAAATCATATGATGCACTGTGTACATTGATCCCTTAAGTTTTGACAAATTGCCCTTAAAAAGATATATAGTATCATTTAAAAATATTGTTCTTGTACTACTGGCTGGGGGTAAGGATAATAAGTAGGTGTAGACAGCTATTTGGAAACCCATTCTGCATTATTTCTCCGTGCTTCATCTATCAGTTCCATTTCCAAACTTGAATGCCTAAAAATTGACATGTAAAATGATACATTTTCATTTATTTGCTATGCACAATTACACATAACTTTCCTACCTCTCTATTAGTGGGAATCATTCAAAATACATTTTTAAAAAATTTGGTTTTGATTGGTTTTCATCACTAAAGGCCAGAAACTATGTCTATGAAAGCATCAATTTCTGCACTAAAAGCTCATAGTACTGAATATATAACCATAGAAACAGACTAATGGTAATATAAATATGCCTAAGGTCAAATGCTCCCTACCTCTTGCTCACAGAGCTATCTTATTTTTAGCCAATGACAAAGACTGGTCTGTGATGAGAACCTTGCATCAGGCACTTTGGGGAATAGTCAGATCTATTAGCAAAGACCACTTGCAAGAGTCATTTGCTTTTAGAGTTTCATATAATGTAAGATTCATAGATCCATTTCCAAAATTTTTGCATGATCTTGACTTCCCTTCTGAATGTTGGCACTTAGCACTACAGTGTGTATTTTTAAATTTACATGTAGTTTTATGTGTTTTCATAATTTTATTCTGAATTTGTCCTCTGTGTGTCTTGTTAATGGTAAATGATGAGCACAAAGATTATGATGATGATGATAATGACAATAGTTATTTTTAAAAATTAGATTAGCTTATCCAGTTACTTACATATACACCTAACAAGAAACAACAACATCTCTGAAGGTAGACAATAATATACTCATGTTACAGATGAGTAACCTAGTTTCAGATTTAAGAGTAATATTAGTCAGTCCCAAGCTAACAAAATCCAACACTCAGCTTCTTCATACTATATCATAATTCCTTTTATTTCGTTGTGAAATCTCACACTGCAAAGCTAAGACTCCTAATGAAAATATATGTTCAGTTTGAAGAAAAATTTACCAAATGCTTATGATGAAATATTAGCTATAGTCACATTTTTGTGAGGTAATGCATATGACTTTGTTTTTTGAACTCATAGAGAAACCCTATAAGCAACATGCTATGAAAATACGACTCATATTACAAGAACTTAGTTACTAACCTATAATTTCCTTAAGGACAAAAATTAAAGCTAAAACATATTTTTGTCACACAGAATGTAGTAGGTTCGCTACAAAGACAATTATTTGTTGAACGAATGTTACAAGTGAATGAAGGCTACTGTTTGGTCCTCACTCCAAATATCCATTAGTGCCCCATCCAGATGACAATATTAATCTTTCTTGAATGTGTGCTTTTTTCCATTTCTTCTATCACCTATAGGCTTGTACAAAGAAACTTAAAGTAAACATCAACAAACAAGTCAAATTCCTTCTACTAATAAACACAGTTAATTCAAAAAAATATTTTTCAAGAATTTCCATCAACCATATAGAGCCCAGTTGGCCTTTTGTTTCCCTGTAAACCAAAAGTTATCTGCTGACAAGTGATTGGATAAGGATAATCTATGATTGTACTCTGAATACTTGTAGTTTTAATCACCGAACTGACTTAAATCTTTTTTAATTAAGTGGCCTTTTTTTACACTGGTAGATTTCACAGAACATCTGAACTTCTGCCTGTCTTTTAAAAAATTAGAACAGATGTTATTGTTGTTGTTAGGTGCCATCGAGTTGGTATCCGACTCATAGCGACCCTCATAGGGTTTTCAATGACTGACTGTTTCAGGATTGCCTTGGGAGTGGATTGCCAGGCCCTTCTCCCATTTTGCGGTGCTGGGAAATGAACTTAGGACCTCAGAGACTGCAGCACAGTGCTCTACCAACTGAGCTAGAAGAGATAGCTACATTGAATCTACTTTTTGGGGGTAAACTTGAGTTGCTGCAGCCCTATAGATAGGTGAGGCCCTCTCCCATTCACCCTGTTCCCTCCTACTGACTACAGTCAATTACTCACTTGATATCTGGATCACTGAGGCCAAAAGGCACATCCATGCTCTTAATTATATTACCATCTAGCTAAGGTTAAAATAAATGTCTCCTATGCCAGCCCATTCATTTGAATCTGTGATCACTGCTTTTCATAGATGACCCTCTTCAACCTCAAATAGATTCTGATATTTTCTACTTCTGCGGTCTTGTCACCCATTTTATCACTGTAAATCTCTGGCTGTAGGCATATTAACATCATTGAGGTTTAGATTTTTGAGCAATAAAATGAGCCAGTATGCCTGCCTTTTAATATTTTTGTGAAGTCTAAGTGAGGTATTTCTCAGCTAGTGCTGAGACATCATTGGATATTTAGTGCACAAAATCCATACTCCCATATTTTTGTGTTAAGGATGATGATATGATAACTAAGTCTTCCATAGTTACCTATTTAAAAATTATCATGAGAATATTTGGCTATTCATATTTTAGGGTGGAGTGACAATAATCTGAGCTAAGAATTGAAGAATAAAGGGGAAAATAAGGCCCATTGAGGCCTTTATGCTTCTGGTTCCCAAGCATAAAGGGTAAATAAAGAGATAAGGTGAAAAGAGAAACAATATTTTGAGTGAAAAACAGGCTCAAGGAAGGAGGGCCAGACATCTACTGGTATAGGTATGGAACATGACTCCATGTTATGACACTGTATTGATAAGAACTAAAGCATGGCAGGCTGGGATTTAGCTCAGTTGGTAGAGCGCTGCGCTGCAGTCTCTGAGGACCAGAGTTCAATTTCCAGCACCTCAACAATGGGAGAAGGGCCTGGCAATCCATTCCTGAGGCAATCCCGAAACAGTCAGCCTTTGAAAACCCTATGAGGGTCGCTATGAATCAGATACCAACTCCATGGCACCTAACAACAACAACAAAGCATGGCAGGGAATACCATAAAGAACTCAACACTAATCAGGCGTTTAGTAATTGTAACCAGAACAAGAAAAAATAACAATGAAAAGCTCATCTTCCTCGTATAGAATATCTGCTCAGAGACAATGAAGGAAAACTTTCATAACCTTTTCATACATCTTTCAGCCGCTTGCGCCTGCAGCGGTAGCCCTGTGGCATCTGATCCCATCAGATCTTGGAAGCTAAGCAGGGTCAGGCCTGGTTAGTACCTGGATGGGAGACCGCCTGGGAACACCAGAAGCTGTAGGCTTGGGAGAAGGACCTGGCAACCCCCTTCCAAAAATCAATCTGCCATTGAAAACGCTATGAACAGCAGAGAAACACTGACAATAGTGTTTCCCCCTGTTGTACAGAGGGTCGCTATGAGGCGGATACCGACTCGATGGCACCTAACAACAACAACAATTCAGCCACTTGCATTTATATGAAATTCTTTTATCGGGGAATAATGGTAGCTAACAATTATTAAGAGCTTACTATGGACTCATTCTAAGCTTATTTTATATAAATATGTGTGTGTGTGCACACACACACACACACACACACAAAATAGTGGTTGTTGTTAGGTGCCGTCGAGTCGGTATCCGACTCATAGCGACCCTCTGTACAACAGGGGAAACACTATTGTCAGTGCTTCTCTGCTGTGCATAGGGTTTTCAATGGCAGATTGATTTTTGGGAGGGGGTTGCCAGGTCCTTCTCCCAAGCCTACAGCTTCTGGTGTTCCCAGGCAGTCTCCCATCCAGGTACTAACC